>APFE031236385.1:179230-190817 GCA_000404065.3 Pinus taeda | reverse complement strand
TTAAATATCTACTCACTATGTTTAAATTATATATATTAAATTTATAGAAATAAAGGATATTTTAAACCCTTTTTCAACCATTCCTAAAATTGAAATGGAGATGGAGATTAATAGTTGCACAAATAGTGTTGATCCACTGAATACATCGTGTTGGACGGAGTTATGATCATAATATAGCTCTACGTTCTTCTGTGGGAAAAAATGAATTATATCAAAGCCTCAATGGATAAAAATTGTTTGGAAGCGTTTCCCAACTGCGAGGAAATACTATCACAAAATGAAAATAATGCAAACGACATAGAAGTTGTGTCGAATGAGCCCATGAATGAGAATATTAGACCTCTTCAATTACACATAATGAAATAACTTCTGTCAAATAAATAGTACAATTTGCTAGATTAGCTTATGATTATGGAAATTTACTGAAACAAGGAGTCGTTATCATTATTCTCCACTCCTCTGTAACACACAATATAAATACTGAATGGATTCCTGAATATTAACTTCTTAGCAATGTGTAATATAAATAAATATTTTTTAAACCATTGGTGATGATTTACAAGAGTTTAAGTCATAAAATTTCATAATGTAAAGTATGTCATGATACTCTCCCCATTGGTGCATACCCCTTCATTTACACGGCTTCAATGATTTTCATACAACTGCAACGCCTCCTCAACAAGTGTACCTATGTATACAAGATATGCATATACCATCAACCATGTTCAACCTTTATCTGCCTATCAACATATCATAAAATGGGATCACATTCTAGACATCAAAAATTTAATGTAGAATGGTGGACATAACTTACCAAACACACGAATCAATGACACATAAAAATAAAATGGAGTACCAACCAACACAATTCAGCACTGGAATCCTTATGTTTCAACACTAATATGGGTATACGAAAGAAAGAAAACTGCACTCACCCAACATGATGAGCAATATAAGCCTTAGTTATGGTTCATAAATTGGGATTTGGTAAATTTCATCACATTTTTAAAACATATTATATATATAATAATAATATATTATATATATTATATTATATATTTATATATAGACTCAATTAATATAACTACAAATTTATAGATGGCCAATACAAAGCATACATCATGAAAGACTCAAAAGAATCATCCTTAACATGCACATATCATGTCAATGTGCATGTCTCAAAATGTAAAAATGATTACTTGGTACAACAATGAAGCCTTACACAGTGGCATTTCGTGTGGGGAAAACCCACATATTGAGATCCTCATAGGATTTGCACAAATATCATCACATGAACTATAGATGATATGTCATCCATTTTAAAACATTGTACTTAACAAGTTAGAGAGTGAAAAATGAGAAGAATTTGGTATGATTCCATTGCATTATTGACTTATATGTCCCACTTGTAAAGAAAACAAGGAATTGATCAATCTAAGTATTTTTGCCACTATCAAGGATATCCTTCTCACTTTTCTAAGTTCCACCACTGCCTCACATTCATCTACGTCTGAATTCAACCCAAGACAAGACTAGAAACATTTTCTCCAACCATCCGTAATCTCTAAATTCAAATGTTCAAAATGTTGCATATGGGATAGATGTGCCTAGTCTCAAACTTGTCCAAATATTTTTTAGATATTCCTATTACTTATAACGGTCCATTGAATTCATCATAAAATAAATTGGCAAGATGAAAATATACAGTGTTATGACAATCCTTTTCCTGCTCTAATAATAATAATGGGTACTATGTATTGTGATTTTAACTTTTCCAGCTGGAGATATTTACAATTTGCAGTTGTCATCATTACCTTACTCCATCGAAGTTAAATGGAAGATGCACATTTCTAAGTGTTTCATTAACATTTAAACTTTATATTTTAATCTCCTAATCACCCTCTTCCTCCACATCACATAAAGGAGATTTTTCATGCTTGACCTATATTTTTTCATGACTGTCCTCTTACCTATGTTGGAATATAGAGTTATTGTCACAACCGAGTCGTGATTTTCCTCTTACCCTGATATTCTAAAACATTTCTACCTCTTTGCCTATGTTGGCAAGAAGTTTTAAAATCACAAATAAAAATGACATAAGATAGATAAAAACTTGAAACCTCTATTTGACGTTCAATGAGAGTATATAACATTTGTGGATTCCTTTTGTCATCCAATTCTTGCAAAGTTTCACTTTCTTGCCTCTCTTTTATGAAGCTTGATCTGTAATTTCCAAATGAAATTGTAAGTTTCGTTCATGCATCTTAGAGGAGCCTACCTATAACAATTAGACAACAATTTGCTAAAATAGTTCATCATAAAACTTTCTCAAAACATAATTAAACTGAAGGTTTCTTCCATTTAAGATTAAGGTCCACCAACAAATTCTAAGACAATTATTGTTGGCAACATCTGCTTCCAGGTCTCATAAATATCAATAAGGCTGTTGAAATTATGTCTTCCAAACCTGAAACATGATAATTGGTTTCTCTCAGGCTTGTCTAGTGCAAGTTATGGTGAAAAATATTTGTTCATGGTGCAAATAGTAATCAATTTTCAATCACAATTCAACAACAATTTGGTTTTGTTTATGTACTATGAGTTAAACTTGGACTCCATCGATGATAAACAAGGCTTTAGGAAAATGTTCAAGTGTGTATCACATGACATAGAATAAAAACTATGTCCAACAAAAAAGGGAAAAAAACTACAAAAAGCAGTGTGAGGGTAAAATATCATTCTCCTTGCTATGAGATAGATATATAACTTCAAACATTGGGATATCACAAATGTTGTGCTCCTTCTTTCAAATACTCGTAACTCTAACCTACTACTTTATGGATGAAGTATAAAGACTAAGTATTTTAAAAAACTAATGGAAATAATACCCAATAAAAAGTTATCTAGGAGAAGAATACAACATTCCTTTTGAGATACTCTTCATAAGAAGCATAGCTACAACCAATAATAGATTTGAAGGTACTAAAAAACCCAATTTTATAAAAACGAAAGATCACGGCCCAAAGAAAGACATTAGATGAATTAAAAAGCCCAAAAAAATATACACAAAAAGAAGGTAAAGACAAAAACACACCAAGGGGTTCAAAGTACATAACCACAACCACTTTTAGATATGCACATATATGGAAGAAGCGCATATATGGAAGATATGATCATATACGAAAGACGTGCATATACGAAAGATGTGCATATACGAAAGTCGCACAACTTCTATATATGCACATCTTCTGTATACATTAGGGAAATTTTGAGGTCTAAAATGGGCCTCCTAAGAAAAATGTACAACCAAAATAAACTTTAAAATAACCACTAGGATTCAAGATGATGATGTCAACCATGGGGGATGGTTCACCATTTTTGGAGTAAAAAAGTAAAAAGATTAAAAAATAACAAAATAATAAAACTACTTTTTCAACTCGTATTTTCAACTGAATTTCGGTGAATACCCCAAGAGTGACAACCATGTCTTCTTCAACCAGCCCTGCATATCCTTCTTAGGCATCTCTGAGAAAATATTGTGACCCACAAGAGCCCATTTTTGCAAGCTAGTGATGTGATCCCAGAGCACATCATATCTGAAGCTGAGTAGTTTGGTATCCGAGCAAGGTTCGATAGCCTTACCCTCTTTCCACTTAAAATGTTTGTTACGAGGGCAAACAAGTGTCGAGCCTTTTTAAAGGGCATATGTGTGGTGTTCTGTCTTAGTGGAGTCCACAACCACATGTCTTTGTAGGGACAAAGTCTCTGAAGGAACCCTAGCGCAAGATTTTTTGGCATAGTCGAGTTCAACATCAATTGTGGCTTATATGAATTCCTTGTGGACTGACACATCAACATCCATATAATCAAACCCAAGATCCATTTGCTTACAAGATAGATATTGCCAGAAAAATAATGTTACAAGGATAAATCTATCACCCCACCTACTACATGCAAATCCTTAGAGAGAATAAAGACCCAGAAGGAATAACAACTATGGGAGGTCAAAAAAGGAAATAAGAATGTCTTAGGAACAAAATGAAAGTAAAAACCCTGTCATAAAATATTGATTGACCCTGTAGTGGTTCTAACGTCCTCACACATAACATGTGTTAGTTACCATGCACCATAAAAGTTGTCAGGTCAACTGTTGGTGTATATGAAAGGAGAATCACCTTCCCAAAATGGGAAATTGTAAGAAAATATAACACCACAGAAAAGGGAAATCTCGAAAAGAGAGTCAATATTCTGAAGCAAATAAGAAAAAGGGACAGGCGGAGCAAGAGAAAATAATGGGGAATTACTGGAAAAAACTCATCGCCTTGACACCAAAGATACCAAACACAGAGAGCCGAATACCACTAAAGGTGTTGAAGTCGAAACCATTCCCCCCACCAATACAATGTAGTAATATGTGAGAGAAGAGTCTCGAACCAAAGGATCATGACAACATAAAATTCAATGCCCGCAAATGTTTAACACATCCAAACAACAATCCCAAAAACACCTCAAACTATCACCATAAGAGATGAACATGCTATCTTTTAGCAGAAAGGGGCACAACAATTGTAAACTTTCAGCTAACATAAATTGCAGCTCATCCAACAACAACCACAGAGCCACCTCAGTCTACCTCCACAAACACAACCACAACATGTACCACAACCTTCACAGTCACTACAACATGAGTATCCCAAACCATAGGTCCTCAAGGCAGAGCCGTAAGAAAACAATTGTTCAGATGAAGGTTCTGTATCAACATAGATCCCTGGAGTGGTTGTTGTAGGTGGACAAAAAGAGAAATTAATGATGACTCTGAAGCCAATATGAAATAGTGTAGAGTATGGAGACCACGCAAGAGAAAAAAATCATATAACCAGGGGAGATACCATCTTAAAGGAAATAAAAATGGGCAATAAAATATTAATACGAACATTTGTAATAATATGAGGGGATTCACGTCATCAACGGGAGGAGGGGGTTCCATATCATGTAATAACTCAGCAAGGCTGAAACTTATATGTCCCTCCTAAGACACTGTAAAATCATATAAAAACCTGAAAGAGTGAAACATGTGAAATAAGGTTGGAGGATAAGAGTAGAAACATAAGAAGGAGTCTACCTACCAACATCAACCAGGCTATGTTCTCCTTCAGTTTAAGACCCACCCGCAATGACGTTGAAAGGAGAAAAATCAACAGATACTAGAGCACATCCCACAACAACCCATTAAGAAAGTCATAATGCAACAACACCCTTTACCTCAGGAAAATCACTAGAGCCCTTGACAATGCCATCAATCAACTTCGCAAAAGAAACTTCTTGCTACTTATTGCTACTTCTTGCCGCAAACAACCCATTAATCAAAACGAATTGCCAACATCGTCACCTATGTCCATACCAATGATTGTTATCATAATGAAGAGCTTTTATGATGAATCCTCTAAGATTTTATAATAATTAAATCCAAAAAAATTACTCGAAAAAATAAAACATGTAAAAAAATTTCATTTATAAATTCAAAATTGAAAAAAATATACTAACCTATCTTCTTCATTAAAATAAAACTTTCCTCAAGTGACAAAAAGAAGAAGTCAGGGTATAATATTTGTGAGTAGTTATAGGTGTATCACATAAGGTTATTGAATTTTTCCTAAGCTTACAAAATATCTCGGGAGTCGGATGGCAACAGAGTTAATGTTCGTTTCTAATTTTTTATTTTATTTAATTTTTGTGAAGGCAATGTTTTAGTAAATTTTTTCCTATAGTAAATTTTTAAATTTATCACTTTTGTAATGCTCCAAAATATTATATTGCTTCACCACACAACTTTAAAATGGGAAAAATTAGTACTCATGTCATCCCTACTATCACGACCCTATCCTAGTGGTACTCTTTCAACCACGTATAATGGGTGCGACACCACTATACTTTTTCTTTTCACCAATACTCAAGTATATGGAATACGCCTAATCAAAGACTTAGCCAATTATTAACTTCAAGTGTTATTATTGCAACGGAAATAAACTCTTCAATTAACCATATCATCAATATAAAATTATGTAATTCAATTGTACATACAAATAATACAATTTCGTGTTGCCAACAAGCCTTGGCTTGCACACTCTTCTTCTATAAGTTGTTCCTGCAACTTTCTAAAATCGTGTCACCATGCACATTCACCCAAACCCTCAAACTGCCTTGGCACTACCATGGCCATTGTTCACCATCCACAACCTTCCACTCCCTCGGCGCTCCTTACTGCAATGTTGAACACCACTACAACTCTCGACTCCCTAATGTGCCCTCCGTTCAATTTGAATGCCATCGTACGACAGCGTGGGCATTGTCCGCCTGTAGGTCCACCTCAACAACGTCGGGTCGTAGCCTGCCTGCACTTTAATAGACACTCTGACAACCCACTCTTAGCCCACGACTTGGTTTTTGTAACATGCTACGGTAGTCTACCCACCTACAATATGATTATGGAGTGCGACTACCTGTGGTGCATCCCGACTTGGTCCAAAAAACCTCGAACTCCACCTTGCTAACTTTGGTCCTGCCTTTGCACTTCCGCCTGTAGCTTTGGCTCTTCGTCTTCCTTGCTCGTCGTCTTGTGTTTGTTGAATGGTTTGATGATGGTTTGAATGGCCATCGCCTTCCTCCAATATATATGGGTTGGGCAGTGTTAATTCCACCCAACCGACGTGTTGGTTCACCTCCTCCCATGGTTGGTTGAACCACTATAGCATGTCGGCCCATTTGCAATATGAATAAGTTGGCCCTCCAATAACATGTATGTCAGTGCCCTTCGTCGCACTGCCATTTGGGTTGGCTCATGCCACCCACTCACCCAGCTCATTGATTTGCACGCTCTTTCCACTGTCGCATAGTCCATCGGTCACTCCATGCACTAAGTGTAGGTGTAGCCACCACCAACCATGTCGACTTGCCCATGGGCGCCTCGCCCGAGCAAGTGCTCACCTGAATGCCCAACTCAAGTCGCCCGATGTGTCAGCTCGTCACACACTCCCATCGCACAATCTGTCGCACTTCTCATCACACGATTTGTCGTAAAGGTGGGTGCTCACTTGACATAACACGCTCGTCGTTGCACATAACCAAACATCCACCTTTGAGTCGCCTTTAACCAAACGTATTAACCTGAGTTTCCTTTAACCCAATGCAGGTGCCTGTCACACTTTTGTCGTGACCACATGCCTTCAACCACAATTGTCAGTTTTTTGACTCTCTCAGGCGCTCGCCAATTCAAGGCCCTAACATCCTCAACCACTCTAAAAATGTTGTCTTCCTAGACAATACCATCTTAGAAACCTCCATCGCTAAGACATATCCATATATGTGAGCACCCAAATAGCTCCACCCATGACCTTCTCCATGCTCCAATCTCATCAAACTTTGTAAGAAGATCATGTGTTCGAACCCCCTGTATTGGTGATTAGTTAGGTAGCTAATTCACGTAACATCGCCTCCACAAGAAAACATTCTCCTCACATCATAATGACTACCTTCACACCCTTCTTGTCAATTATGTCCATCTCACCCCAAATGCCTGCTCATAAATTCATAGAGAGGACTCACTGCCATGAGTAGAAGACAATCAGCCTTACCCCCTTGTCATTCTAGAAAGAGGAAGGGGATGGGAAAGTCAATGGATCTACATCCTCCTTCTCTAATAGCTCAATCCATCTATCCAAATAATCCTCTTCCAGTCTCTGCATGTATGCTTCCCTGCTCTCCTCCTAAGTCTTTGGTCTAGCATCCTTATTTCCTTCCAGTGCCTCTAGCCTGCCTACCAGATCCAGGATACTATCAGATAATCCTCTCATAACCTATGATTGCTCCATGAGTTTTGTCTCTATAGTGGAAAACCTCTCATAGAGTTCTTCATCCCGCTTGATGTCTTCCACATTCATCACTATCAATTTAGACCCAGTTGTCATAGCTGCCACGGTTAGTACTCCCAAAGGTTCATCACCCCATCCTTCATAAATGTACAACTTCTTCATATGTGACACCATAATAGCCTCATATTGCTTCAAAAATTCCATACCCAATACTACTTCATAGTCATTCATCAACACAATATTGAAGTCGATCTTCCCAAACCACTCACCAATGTTCACATCCACATTCTCTTCCATACCAATGACTTTGTCTGGTGGAGAGTTCACTACTTTAAGACGAACTTGGGTTGGTGATAATTTCAACCCAACTTTCCTCACAGCTTCCTCCCTAATGAAGTTATGAGTCACACCATTGTCCATCATAATGAGTAAAGTGCCTTTCCCAACCTTCAAGCTAACATACTCCAATTTTTTCCTCTCAAGATTGTGCCTTGGGATAGCCTCCGTGGCTACTACAACTCCCAAAATCTACATCACCCTAACAGCTAATTCCTCCTTTTTCTTCTTTGCATCAGTTTGTGTCGTTGTTGCCACCATCTATCTAGAATGATAATTCTTCACCATGTGGTTCTCTCTGCACAGCCAAAATTTCAGAGGCTTCTTCATCTTTGACTTGTTATTCGATCTCAAATGCTCCTCTTTTGTAGCTTTTTTTCCTTTGGTTTATCAAACCTCTTCTTTCTCTCTTCGGTTCCTTCATCATAATTTTCTACCAGTCCATCAACTACAGCAATGCTTCTTCTAGAGTTTTGATATTTTTCCTCTCCACCTCATTGCATGCCCAAGGTTTCAATCCTATAATGAAGTTGATTACCTTGTCTTTCTTTGCCATATCAGGTAGCTCCAAGATCTCTCTCGAAAATTCTAATTGATATGCCTATAGACCCCCTGTCTTCTTAATATACTTAATCTTCATCCTTGCGTCCCAAGTCTCGTCTTATGGGTTAAAATGAGTTTACAAAGCCTTATTCATATCATCCCAAGTAGAGATGTTAGCAACATCACCATTGGCAATCAAATATAACTTCCATATCCACCACATCTTAGCATCCTTAGTAAGGAATTGAGCAGATACTTTGACCTTGGCTTCATCATTAGGAATCCCCAAGTGCTCCAAGTATTGCTCCATATCCCATAAGAAATTTCCAAGTGTGTTGGCACTCCTCATCCCATCATAAGAATCAGGTTCCTTAACTTTCACATGAGTTGTCCCTCCAATTGGTCCCTGCCCAACTAGTTTCTTCAAAACAACTATCTCATTTCAAGCATCGTCAAGACTTTTCTGTAATTTCAAGATTTCATCCAAACCTTCATCTCTTGCAGCTCCAATGATCTTAACTTCCTTCTCTGTTTGTATAAACTTCCATTTAGTATGATCAGATCAGGCCTTGAGGGTATTATATGCTTCTTCTAACTTCGTGAACCCTTCTCGAATTTTAGCATTCTCAGCCTTCAATGAAGCCATCTCTGCAAAAAAATCCTCCATTCGGTCCAATACCCTATCCATAAAAATTGTTTCGATGTTCTTGCTAGATTCAGCTGTTACCTGAGGTTATCCCACATTTTCTGCCATAAGTTTTTCTTGTGATATTCTCAATACCATACACCAACTCATTCAACTTCAACCTTGCAACCTGTCCCTGTCAAACATTCTGCTTCCAATTAAAGCCTTGCGAAACGTGGGCTCTCATACCAATTGTCACAACCCTATCCTGGTGGTACTCTTTCAACCACGTATAGTAGGTTCAATAGGTCCACTATACTTTTTATTTTAACCAATACTCAAGTATATGGAATACGCCTAACCAAACACTTAACCAATTATTAACTTCAAGTGTTATTATCGTAGTGAAAATAAAATCTTAAATTAACCATATCATCAATATAAATGCACAGCAAAAAACATCAACAAATTATTATATGTGGGAAGGGAAGCTTCCATATGTTAGAGCTTTCCCGATATCAATATATAAAATTATGTAATTCAATTGTACATAAAAATAATACAATTTTGTGCTGCCAACAAGCCTTGGCTTGCACACTATTATTTTATAAACCATGCCTGAAACTTGCTAAACTCATGCCACCATGCACATTCAACAGAACTCCTGAATTGCCTTGGCACTATTGTGCCTACCGTTCATCATCCACGGCCTTCTACGCTCTCGACCCTCCTTACCACAGTGTTCCACACCACTGCAACTCTCGGCGCGACCTCCGTTCAACTCAAATGCCACTGCGCGGTAGTGTGGGCTCTGTCCTCCTGCAAGTCTGCCTTAGCTGCCTTGGGTCACAGCTTATTTGCGCTCCAACCGAAACTCCAACAACCCACGACCCAACTATTGTAACGTGATACAACACTCCACCCACTTGCAATATGTAGTGCGCCTACCTGTGGTGCATTCCAACCTGGTCCAAAGAAACCCTAAAATCTGCCTTGCCAACTTTAGTCCAGCCTTCGCACTTCCACCTGTTAAGCGGATAAATTTTTCTTGCGGACAAGACCGATCTCTCTAGTATCAGTTGATATCTAGCAACAAGCAAGACAAGCAAATCTACTTTTCTCTAAACATATTGTGATTCATTAATAAAAACTAAGAGGTGTTTTAGACCCTACCTTAAGTCCAACGCTTGTTTGAGGTAGCCTTGCTCCAACAGCTTCAAAGAGTTTCCTTTTAATAACCTGCAAACATAAAAAAGCACACATCCAAGAACACCTGCATAGCTAATATAACAAATCATGTTCATCATAGTGATCAAGGAGTCTATGAAATAAACCATAAGACATAGCTTATTGAGAAAAATAAACTTGATTGTATTAACTTTGAAAAAGAAGAACTTTACAACCTTGGTGCCTTGATGCTATACAAGCTCTTCCCAGGGTCCAAACAAGAATCTCCTCTACTTTGACAAGCCTCACTCTCTTCCAAATGATATCAAAAGGTATGTGATCTTTCCTCTCAAAAGCTCAATTAGGAAGACTAAGTTCCAGCAGCATTTACCCTTAAAAATATTCAGCTTTCAACCTCCCAAGTAACCAGCCCAAAGCTTCATTTTATAGTGCAAAGGAAGGAGGTTACAGGTCCACCATTGAAGGGATAAAGTCCTCCTTCAAGGGGATAAGCTCCTTACATTAAGGGGTTAGCTCCTTAAGGAATGGGATGCATGAACCCTCAAGGAGCGAACTTGCCAGCACAAGATTCCCTCTAGAAGCTTCCAGAATTGACTCAAAGTGAGTTTTTAACAATGTACTTGCGCCTTTTTAACTTTTACAGGGGTTCGCACCCATAACACAGAGACAGAGCTGTCAGGTGCGTAGGGGACATGACCAATGGGTGTGGTACCGCAGGTAATGCTAAGAGAAAGTTCGGAACCAGAGTTTTAGAGATTTTTAACGACTTTCTCTTATTTTCAAAGCTTGATATGAAGAACTAAGGTTTAAGAATTTCAAAGGAGGTAAGTATGAGTGGTGATAGACTCATATTGATTGTAGAAAGTCATGGTGACAATTTTTGTGCAACAGATTTCCCCCTAAAGTGCGAAGTCTATAATAGATGAGGATGGTTTTGTCATCTACGAAGAGTGAAGTACTTTATCATTTCAAGAATCTTCCTGTGGATACCTTGGTCGAAACCTGTAAAAAACATTCAATGAAATAT
>APFE031236385.1:117227-178667 GCA_000404065.3 Pinus taeda | reverse complement strand
ATTTGAACTGACCTCTTGAACACATAACGACACTGCAGATGGTTTGGTGACAATTGACCCAAAGCTAATACCCAGAAACCGGCTGAAGACTTTCAATATGGTTTGATTAACTGTTAGGCGAAGGATTTCCCAACACAAGTGAATAAAAAGTGTCGTGTTCAAGAGTGGTTGACTACTTTTCTAAACACAAAGTATAACAAACAAGTTCATTTTTCTCTCTTTTCTCCCACCATTTTTGGCAAGTACCTCTTTATTTTTGACAAGCTTGAGGAGGATAACATTTGCTTGATTATAAGCTCATCCTTCGGATGAGTCCAACTTAGTTTAAGATTCGAACCCTAAGAAGGAGTGGTCCGTTCCTGTTTGAAATTGAACAGGTCCTTTACTGTTAAATTTTAACGAGTCCAGTATAGGAGAAACTTGGTGTTTTTCAATTTTAGGGAGTCAGAAGAAAAACTTAAGGACATTCCATGGTTGTCCTTTTTCGTAAATTTGTGTCTCCCAAACCCGAAAAAGTATAAAATCATACCTGAGAGAACCGCTTGACCATTACAATCAAGGAGTACTTTTCATAATTAGTGCCTTCAATCTGAAAAAGTAAAAAAGTGATCGAAAACACGTCGTTTTATTACCAATATCGAACTTGAAATGACAAAAGTCCGGCAATCTTTTCATGTTTATACGGTCAGATAGAGTTGTAAGTGGATTGTCCTTTTAATCATGTTTTAACGAGTTTAAAAAGAAAAACTCGGCAATTTTTTCATATTTTACGAGTCAGAAAAGAGCTTAAAGAGGACTCCTATGTTTTTTGTTGAAAATGATCAATTCTCCCTGAAAATCCAATATTCTGCACAAAAACTCAAAACATTACTCATACTCGTTTTAAAATTAATAAAAATGCATCAAAAGTGACCTTTTTAAAGTAAAAAATAAACAAATTAAAAATTCATTTATTCAAAAAATCTTATAAAAAGGGCTTTTGTAAATTTATTTTTACCGTTTGACTTCAGAGTGAAAAGTAAGAGCTTTTGGTAAGAAACTTCCTGTGAAGATTACGGAAAATCTGACCGTTGGAATCAAGAACTGTCCTCTTCAGGTAATCCACATCATCCCTGACTTGCATTTTATCCATTTCATTTTCATTTTTAGGGCTTTAAAATTCATTTTTTAGGGAAATTTTAGTTAAAAAATTGCTCGCGGTGGTTGCACAGGTACACCACGTGTACCCTGCAAACCCCGACTTTTTCGTACAAGAGAAAGAGTCGGGGTCCCACACCTACTCTTAAGGACGAATGCGAACCTACACACTGTCCCTAACTTGGTGGGTGCGGACCCCGCGAAACGCGTTTTGAAAGCCCAACTTTTTCATTTCCGCCCAAATGTTTTGAAATTACAATGTTCTAATCCGCCTTTTTTGCTGTGTAGGTACACAAAATGCTTGTTTGGCGGGAACAGGAACACGAAGATGTGGATCAAGCCGCATTACTCCATCCACCTTCAATACAGGCATTAAGAGCATGTGGACTATTGAAATTCTGGGCCATACCCGACATGAGGGCTCAGGTAGACTTTCTGCAATGGTTGGTTGACAAGTGGAGCACACAGGACTAGTGTTTCATAATTGGTGGCCACCAGCTCGAAATCAAGTCAGAGGACATTTATTTCCTGACTGGTTTTCTGAAGAGAGGTGAAGGATTATCTCTATTTGGGACTAGGCTAGGTGGCCAGTTTGTCGCTAGTCTCCGACTAGAGTTTTGCAATGTCCAAACTGCGGAAAAACGGATAGATGTTAAGACCATCTCCCGTCCTGAACTTAAAGTGATCGCATTTACTGTCACCAGATTATGCGGGAGCACAGCATTTCATCTAGCTACTGGTTCCCAAATGCGCATGGCAGTAGACTGCTTCCGAGGCACCATCTTTAACTGGTGCGATGTTGTGTTGGCTAATGTGAAAGGCCAACTGACTAGGCAAAGAACGGACAACTAAAGAACTTTGGATATGGTTACTTAGTTGTGATCTTTGGCCTAGAGAGGGTACCTATGCTGGTTCAACATCAACTTTCTGTTGAGGTTGGACCTCCCCGAGACCCTAGGATTATGCGCTGGGTTGCAGTCATGGCCCGTCATCTTGAGGAGGGTACAGAGGTTGTCCGATTTCCACCTGAGTATTTTCGTTGGTTGGGAAACGAACTTTTCGTGATACAGGACTTTCCATATGCTGGGATGGATTATCGTGGTGATCCAGACATGGCTCTTCCACCAGGAGAGCAATGGGATGATACAGGTAAAATTATTTTCAACATTTCCTAAATTTTTAAACTATTTTTTTTTTTTTAAATCGTCTAAAACTGATAGTAAAAGTTTTAAATGCAGATGTGGGTCCACGACGACCATCCGCTCTCCCACCCTATGAGAGAATATGCCCCGCTGCCGCGGCACCGGCCCCACAAGACCAATCAGTAGAGACTTTGACCGAATTGGAGCATCATCTAGAGCGCTTAACAGTAGATATCCCAGAGACTAGTATAGATGATATTCCTCTTAGGCTACAACGCTATGTGATTGGGGTCCCAGGACCTTTTAGGAGGTTCCTTTGTAGGGTGGCCCAGGCAGTGGTTTCTTATCATGATCATCATCAGGGATAGGATGATCGCCCTTGTAGACTTCATATGACATTTATATCTTTTTGTGATATCATTTTTGCCGATCATAAGGTGTTTTTCAACCTATGATCGAAGACGATGTATATTTGACACTCTTCTATGCTATGATATATCACTATCACTGGTTATCTTGTATAACATGTTTATGGAATGTTTTTAAATTTACTGTCTTGATTATTGCAATGTCTATTTAACATTTGAGAAGCAACGACATCTGCTAATGTGTTTAAATATCTTGGAATATGTTGATATTTAATATAGTCAAATTCACATTCCAAGAGATGAACTCTCAAAAATAGTCTTAATAATACAGGTTTTCTAATGGCATAAACCCTGTTAAGCTGTAATACAACGAGTTCAGAATCTAACCTTACAATCAAACTCCGAATCCAAAATGAGATGGATTCAAATAATAACTCAATCACTGCACTATACTCTGCAATGTTATTTGTTGTTTGACCAAGGCTTACCCATGCATAGATACTAACTCATCAGAGGGTGAATAGATAACCCAAGTTGTGGAAGAAATATTCCGTGTACTACGACAAGCACCATCAGCAAAACCAACGTATGTTTGAGAAGACGCCGACATCTGCAATATCAAGAGTAAAACTAAGATAAGCAAGAATAATGATAAAACACTCTCTAAACTAGGCATACTTTCTAATCTAAAACACACCAACACGAAAGAAACTATGCTAACAAGAATCTCCACACCAAACTCTAAGCATAATATCTTTCCAGATAAAGCCCATTTTTGGGTCTACCTAAAGAGACACCATCAAAATCTACTAATTCATAGGCCCCTTTGGCCAGCTTTCGCTTAACAACAAAAGAACCATGCCACATGGGTACGAATTTTCCAACCCCTAGCTTATCGTTTGCTTGATCGTATAATAAAACTAGGTCTCCTTCCGAAAAATTACGAGGTGTAACATTTTGATCATACTGAGCTTTTATTCGATTTGCGTGAGTCTCGATTGCTAATGTAGCGTCACGTCGATTCTCATCTAATTGAACTAAGTACAACAGACTTTTTTCCTCTTTGGAAGTGACTGGGAGTAATTCTATGGCTATTTGCAACGACAAAATTTCGCATTCAATGGGTAACACAGCTTCCAACCCATAAACAAGCTGAAAAGGAGTGAAACCTGTTGATGTTTTGACTGAGGTTCGGTACGCCCAAAGCGTTGAAAATAACATGTTATGCCAATTCAACCGATGAATACCAATGATTCGTCGGATCATGGTGACTAGAACTTTGTTGATTGCTTCAATTAGACCATTGGCCTGTGGGTAATATGGAGTAGAGATATCGTGACGCAGGCCAAGCTGATCTATTAGTTCAGTCATCATGATGTTTTGGAAATGGCTCCCATGATCAGTGATAATCACTTGAGGAACACCTAACCTAGCAATTATATGATTGAAAACGAAAATTGCATCAGTTTTGCCATCTGCCGAAAATGTAGGCATTGCCTCGGCCCACTTGGTAAAATAATCTACTGCAAGGATGATGTACGCATGCCCCCTGACCGAGTGAGGGTTACATGTAATAAAATCGATACCCCATTTTGCAAAAGGACCAACAGCAATTATAGGGCGAAGAGGAGCAGGTGGTGCACGCATCTTTCGATCCAAAATTTGGCAATTGTGGCATTTCTGGACTACATTGATACAATCTTTAAATAAGGATGGCCAGAAATAACTAGCGCGCAATATCTTTTGGGTTGTGGCATACCCAAACATATGACCGCAACATGCTCCAGAGTGACAGTCATTTAGAACCTTTTCTTCTTCTTCATGAGTTAGACAACGACGGAAAACGGAATCCACTCCACAACGATAGAGTGTATCTCCAATAATATTATACGGTTGGGACTGGAAACGTATTTTCCTTCGCTGAAATTGTGAGATTTCAGGCCGAAAAGATTGGGCTTGGAGATAGACTATTATATCCCCATACCATGGATCAAGAGTACTGATAAGAAACAAAGATTCATCCGCAGGGGATTCTTCTGCCACAGTTTCGGTACCAATATGCGGGAAGTCACACATCAGTTCTGCGAAAACCAAAGACTTCTTTGACTTTGATTTTTCAAATTCCAGGTCAAATTCCTACAGGATAACTATCCATTTGGAATACTTGCCCCCTAGAAATTGTTTAGTCAAAATATACGTCATAGGGTTACAGTAAGAAATTATTGCGGTTTTGCGTAGTAAAATGTAGTGACGAAATCGCTGGACAACTTGAACAACTGCCAGGGCCAATTTCTTCACATGCGAGTATTTAAACTCAGTCGGATTTAGAGTTCAACTAAGATAGTAAATCACATGTTCAGCGTTGAATTCATCTTCCTGAACTAAAACCATTCCAATGGTGGAATGAGAAGCGACGAGGTACAAAATGTAGTCCTGGTTGTAGTTGGGAGGATGCAATAACGGTGCATGGGTCAACATGTGTTTAAGTGCATCAAAAGATTTCTGAACTATCTCGTCCCAAAAGAACGGAGTGTTCTGTTTCAACAACCTGGTAAAACCTTTCATTATCTCGGCGTAGTTAGGAATGAATCGACGTAAAAAGTTTGCTTGCCCTTGCAAACTTTGGAGTTGGCGAAGAATCGAAGGTGGAGGTAATTTAACAATGGCTTCAACCTTCGAGGGATCGACATGAATGCCGACTTTTGAGACAAAAAATCCCAGTCGGTGACCCGTTTCTATACAGAAAACACATTTGTGTGGATTCAGCCTAATTTGATAATGCCTACATCTCATAAAGATGGCTCGTAAATGAGTGAGATGATCGGCTCTACGTAATGAATGAGCAGGTAAATCATCGAGATAAGGTTGCACAATGTGCTTGATGTCGTGAAATGCGTAAGACATAGCCCTTTGAAAAGTTGCTCCCACATTCTTCAATCCAAAAGTTAATTTGCAATAAGAAAATGTCCCCCATGGACAAATGAAAGTCATTTTAGGTTGATCAGCATGGAGTATTTTAATTTGATTGTAACCGGAAAAACCATCCATAAAGGAGAACATTTCACTGTCGTTACAATCATCAATAATTTGATCGATATAGGGGGTTGGGGAATTGTCTTTAGGACAAGCTCGATTAATATCCCTATAATCAATACATATTCTTATCGTTCCTTGCTTTTTGTTAATAGGAACAATATTCGATACCCAATCCATTAAAGGAATTGGATATATGAAACCTGCTCGAAGTAATTTCTCAACTTCAGCTTTAATAGCAGCAACTTTTCTTGGATGTATCTGACGCAAACGTTTCCGGACGGGTTTAGCATCTGGGTAAGTTTTTATTTCATGGACAATAATTGATGGATTGATTCCTGGCATTTCTTCATATGACCGGAAAACACGTCACGAAATTCTTGAAATAGGGCTTTATAAGTTTGGATTTCCTCATCCATACAAGAAGCACCTATATGAATGTTTTCAATAATTCCGGGTTTCACTGAAATGTCAATAGGAATCGTTCGAGAAATATTTCCCAAATTTAACTTAGAATCAGGATGTTGCAATGGATTCTATGGTTCTTTGACATGATCAGTGGTAAGAAATAGATGAAAATTATTTTCAAAATGATCAAGCTCAAGGAAAAAAGGAAGATCGATGATGAAGATCTTCCCATGGTAAATCATCAACAGATAAAAGTTCACGAATCTGCTCATCAGTATGAACAGGATCAGAAAAAGTTGTTGAATCTGAGGTTGAGATTAAAAGTGACTCCCCATGGACCACATTCATTGGATCAATTTCGGTTGAACTAGAGTCGGAAAATGACTGTATCGCCTGATAGGCAACTTCAAAGGGACTCAAGGGCATGGCATCACCAAATGAGTCCACCTCAGAATCGGAAGGTACGATCCAAGGATCATCAAAAGCAATAGTGTTCAATGATATCATATAAATGGTTGCAAAAGAACGTGATACGTTAGGAGGAGGAAATGAAAAATTTCCTAGTAAACTAGAATCTTTAATCAATCCTACCCCAACATCCTTATAAGGGATAGTTGTTTTACCGACATGTTGGATACTATCAGAAGAGGTTGGGTCAGATGAAAAATAATTTAACTGGCCTATTGTAACAATCTTTCCATTATGGGGGAATTTAATAAGCCGAAAGACCGATGAAACAACAACAGTCATAGTGTAAGACCAACTACGACCCAAAAGAAGGTTGTAATCTAAAGGGGCATCAACCACTTCCACATCTAAATTAACAGTTTTGCCTTCTACCCCTATAGGTAAATCCTGCAGAATGCCATAAGGATGAAACCCTTGGCCATCAAAAGCCTTTAGAATTGTCGGGGATTGATTGAGTGTAGGAGAACCAAGTGATCTCCAACACTGAATCGACATAATACACGTTGAAGCTCCCTTATCAATCACAGTCTGAAAGCAAGGTTTGTTTTTTACTAACACTGGGATCTGGAAAGCCATTTGATGAGGAAGACGAGGTGTACTATTTTCTAAATCGAAGATTATAAGATTGGAATCTTGAATATCACAGCTCCTATAGCAGACAATAGCAATTTACGTTGTGCTAGACATGATTGCAGCGCCTCCAAAGCCAACATTGCTGAAGGGGATATAGCTAAATCTTCAACAATGTTATAGTTCTGAGCTTCTCTCGCATGTGGATTGAAAGTTGATTTCTGAAGTATACCTTTAGCAGGCGGTTTGATTACTAAGTCTGGATTAGGTTTCTCGATCTGTAGCGGATTGGAACCAGAAGAAGTTGAAGTTGATGGGTTTGAATTAGAAGATTCTGGTTCCTTACCACCAACAGGATTATTACTTCCATAATTTTGCGATCGCGTCGCAATCTTGACATGGGACATCATCAGAATTGGTTCTTTTGAGGCATTAGAGGAAGAACCTATCATTTTACTATCTGGACTAGGAAAAGGATCCTTCAAAACAGCAAGCGTTTGGGAACCTTTGACAATTTTGGAAACCTCAGCTCAATGTGGACAATCTTTTGTAAAGTGCCCCTTGTCACAGATGAGACAAGGATAGCAAGGTTTACATTTCTCGTCAGTAGATTCAATTTTTTTTGGTTTCTCTTTTGTGTTTTGTTTATTTTTCTTCTTCCCTTTCTTTTTACCACTGGATTTGGATTTGGCCGTAGAAGATTCTATAACATGAATATTGGCAGGAATTTCAGCGGAAGTTTCTCCTGTCGGGGAATTTGGTAAAGTTATAATAGGAGAAGAATTCTTTGTAGATTTCTTCTTACTCTTGGTATTCACTGAACCAATCATACCATCAGCGGCATGAGACCCTGAAGGGGTTGCATTTATTTGATTTTGTTTGGGAAGATCAGGGATTTTTTCATGTAAAATACCGGAGTGCATATAAGCGAGGTCAAGGTACTGAGCTTGAGCAATTACTTGCTCCTCAGTAACTACTCCTGCCTTAGCTACATCCTCAGTGATTTTAGGTAATAATGGTTTAACAAACCATTTTGCCAAAATTTGATCTGGGATAAAAACTTTCACTAAACGTCGTCGACGTCGCCATTCATGAATATGGTCTGAAATATATGTAGACGTTGACTATTTTAATGAAGTTAATAATTTTGTGCCATTGTCATATCTAACAGGAAACTGAAAATGAGTTAAGAATGAAGTAGCTAACTAACTAAAATTATAAAAAGAACTTCGTGGTAACTCAATGTACCACTTAGCCGCGAGACCAATTAGAGTGCGTTGAAAAAGCTGTAAGCGAATTGAATCATCTATAATGGAATTTGATGCACACCAGAGTTGATAAGTCATCACATGATTCGATGGATCCTCTCCTGGTTTACCCTCAAACTTTGGGATATCACTGGGCAACTTATTAGGCATTGGTGGCCAATATGGAAGATAATAAATTGGATCGTTCCTAAGGCACGACAAGTCAGGTAAATCCAAAGTTGCGATGAACGGTAATTGACAGTTAGGGTCTCGAAAACCTTGGGTCACAAGACCAGCTCCAGGAGGAGGATATCCAGGGTAACCTGGAATTGGATTGGCATTAGGAATATTATATCCTCCCAGAAAACCGGGATTAATTGGACCAAACTGGGGTTGAGGTTGTTGATATGTATACCCAGGGTACAGTCAATACTGATAAACTGGGCTTTGCACAGCAAGATTGTATTGATACTGTCCCTGGTATGGTTGATAAGTAAATTGCGGTTGACTTGTGACAACCGTACTTGGAGCAGGTTGTCCTACAGGCATCTAAACCGAAGTCTGAATTGTGGGTCCAGACTGGGGTAAAGAGGTATGAGGAGTTGATACAGGAACAATAGAAACCGGAGTTGTTGATACTCCAGAAGTAGGTGAGGTAGATTGAACAAAAGCTGCAATATTTGCAGCATTCGTTTGAGGCAGAGTTCGAGGCGAACTAGGCTCAAACTAATGAGCTACACCAGGTGCAGAGGTTTGAATAGTAGGCTGGACGGGTTGCTGGATTGAACCAGAAACCATAGGTTGTCCAGGTTGAGATGACAACTGCACATTGGGTTGCAAAATCTGTGGAGTTTGAGATGGATCCCACACCATATTCATTTCGGGGTAAGGACCCATAACATGTTGAGCATATGGAGAACCATAACCAGGTTGAGTGTAGGACTGATAATTGAAAGGTACATTTCCAGCTCCTTGAACAAATGGTTGACCAGAAGGTGGTTGGAAACCTTGAGATGGGTACTGACCTTGAGGTTGATAACCTTGAGGCACGTACTGAAACTGGGGTTGACCTTGAGGTACATATTGATACTGGGGTTGACCTTGAGGCATATACTGAGTCTGGGGTTGACCCTGAGGCATGTACTGTCTCGAAGGTATGTACTGAACTTGGGGTTGCCCCCCAGGCGGTATTTGACTACCTTGAGGTTGCCCCCCAGGTGGTAATTGACTACCTTGAGGTTGCCCCCCAGGCGGAATCTGACTACCTTGAGGTTGCCCCCTAGGCGGAATCTGACTACCTTGAGGTTGCAGATTTGGAATAGCACCAGACATCATAATAATTTCTTCTACGCTCAACGACGGAGTTCCATTATGACCATTTGATACCCCATGTTCGATGGGTTGAGGAGACGCTCCTAAAAAAGTACCAAAAACTGACTGATACCCAGAAGGAACAGAAGGACCACCATATAAAAATGTTTTCGGATTTTGGGAAAACATGGATGACCGGTTTGACATATTCGAAGGAGGATAATAACCCCTGGGCATAGGATGAAAAGGAATACGAGGTGGTGAAGTAGCGAGACGCGGATTTTCTAAAAAGTTCGTCAAAGATACGTACCAAGCGTCACTTTGAAAAAGACTGTAAAAGATAGATTCATGCTCCCTAAGTTCTAAAGTTGGTTGATTTTCAGGGAGAGTTATATCTTCGTCCGGAGTAACAAGTTCTTCAATAGAAATTAGTCCAGAAGGAAGATTTTGGGTAATGACACGTCCTACCCTGGGTGAACCAGGACCACTAGAAAATGGAGAAGCAAATCCTGAGGATGGAGTAGCAGTAGGTTCAGTTTCAGGTTCAAAAATTTCAAGTTCCTCAACTAATTCACCAGTAGAAGAAAAACTACCAGTAACTTTGGAAAATGAAATTGGTTCAGAAATATACTCTGTTGCTAGAACTTGATAATCATGGTGAATAATTAAAGATGATTCTCCGGCCTCTGGTGACCCAACTCTACTTTCACTAGGTGTGATAAGAGCTCCTAGCCCTTTAAGCTGACTTGGTGTATATTCGGGAGGCTGCCCCTGAAGTCTACGGGATTGTCTCGGTAATTCAGTCACGATTAATTAATTAATTACTTCACACGAAAACAAAGAAAATCTCAAGAAAACCACCTAAAGTCTCTAAATAACCAAACAATTGAATCACACACCTAACAATATAAGAGGTCAAACCACACACAAATAGTAATTTTCCGTACCGAAAACACTAGTTGGTGATGAAATCCAACGTCGCAGAATTCAATATAGAAATGGCGGTTGGAACAGTTACCCCGACAACCTGCTTAATGAAACAGACTGGCACAAGTTTCTTCACAAAACCGTCTCGAGTGAAGATAACCCCCTAGAGAGTCCAAGTGAGTCTAGTCGACGTCTGCTCCAGGTACAGTGGGATCTTCCCTCACCGTCACCTTAGGAAAGAATCCTATATATTATGGCCACTAAGGTTACCAACAAAAACAAATATACCTGGGGGAATAGTCTACGATCTGATACACACGCAAGGGTAGAGTAACAAAGCTCAATCGCCTTGAAGGATCCTTGACATAATCCAAGGTTTACCAAGAAGTGACCCCAGGCTCCTCGATAATGGTCAATCCGATGTTTACCGTTTGTAATACGTGTATATCTGCTATCGTTCCCAATGAGGAAGGATTGATTACCTCACTGGTTCATATATGATCTCGTGCTTGACTCCTTTAGGAGGAGCTTCCCAAAGCATACATGCCACAATTGGAATTTTCCTACTGAAAGATCGACTACTTGTTTGTTTTAACTATCTTGGAGAGTTAATTACTCCCTACTCCAAGATACTAGCCTAAGCTATCTTGGTGATAAGAGCACTAGAAATAAAAAGATTGCTAGATGAATTTTAATTAAGCGTTAATTTTATTGGTTGTTTCTTAAGTCAAAAAGTATGGATATGAAACTTTGTGGTGTAAAGACTCGACTCCAAAAACACTAAAAAAAATGCACCTAAGATGATAAACAATTCTTTTCCTTTTCAAAGAATCTCTAGCTAAAGGAAGAGTTGAGAATGCAATTTCTTGAAAAACAAAACTTTCCTTCAACATATAATTGAAAAGAAAAACTTTTTGTCTTTTTCAATACACTCAAAACGAAGCTACTAATTATGCTCACAAAATAAATCCCTTTTTGTTTCAACACTCAAAACTACAGGAAACAATTTTTTCAAAAGAGAAACTAGAATTTCTAGAAAACACACTCAAAACTATGAAAAATCTAATCTTGAGCTCTAACTTCTAAAAACTAATTGAAATAAAGGCTTCAAATGTTTTTGAGGATGTTTTTACTTAGTTATTCATCAAACTAAGGATTAATTCGTTCAGAAAAACAAATCAATCAAAAACACCCAGCTATGTTTTTTTATAAAAAATGAAATTCACAACTTATGACCAAGTTTGTTCAAAGTTTTGCAAAGAGAAAAAAAATCTATTTCTCACCAAAGGAAGATCTCACAAACCAACTAGACTTATCAAGAAGACAAAATATTCTAGGGTGATCTAAGGTTTCTTAGGCTTCTAAGCTTTAAGTCGCTACAAAGACTGGGTGAAGGCCAATCCAAGCATGCAAAAACTTCTAGAAATTCATCCAAAACACAACACTAATGGAACTTACTTATGAGAGACTTTTGATAGGATATATGCAGATCTGGGCAGAGGATAAAAGTAATAAAAAGAACCTAAACTAAACTGGATGAAAAGATTTTAAGATTTTCAAAAATTTTGACAGGGTCCGTAGGTCTCTGGTAGAACCAGGTGCGGTACCACTCTGTGCAGTAAAGTAACAGTGCGGAGAGGTCCGCACTGTAACCTAAACAGAACGTGCGGTCCTCTTAAAAGTTTTAAAAAACAAAAAAAACAATCCAGGATCTAAAAACCTACCCAATCCCACACACATCAAGCAAAAACCAGAAACCAAAAATCAAGTTTCTCAGATCAAAGATAAAGGAAAATTTAAACAATCAAATCCCATCCCCAGCGGAGTCGCCAATTTGTTAAGCGAATAAATCATTCTTGCGAACAAAATCAATCTCCTAGTATCAATTGATATCTAGCAACAAGTAGGACAAGCAAATCTACTTTTCTCTAAACATATTGCGATTCATTAATAAAAACTAAGAGGTGTTTTAGACCCTCCCTTAAGTCCAACACTTGTTTGAGGTAGCCTTGCTCCAACAGCTTCAAAGCGTTTCCTTTTAATAACCTGCAAACACAAACAAGCACACATCAAAGAACACCTGCATAGCTAATATAATAAATCATGTTCATCATAGTGATCAAGGAGTCTATGAAATAAACCATAAGACACAACTTATTGAGAAAAATAAACTTGATTGTATTAACTTTGAAAAAGAAGAACTTTACAACCTTGGTGCCTTGATGCTGTACATGCTCTTCCCAAGGTCCAAACAGGAATCTCCTCTACTTTGACAAGCCTCACTCTCTTCCAAATGATATCAAAAGGTATGTGATCTTTCCTCTCAAAAGCTCAATTAGGAAGACTAAGTTCCAACAGCATTTACCCTAAAAATTATTCAGCTTTCAACCTCCCAAGTAACCAGCCCAAAGCTTCATTTTATAGTGCAAAGGAAGGAGGTTACAGGTCCACCATTGAAGCAATAAAGTCCTCCTTCAAGGGGATAAGCTCCTCACATCAAGGGGTTAGCTCCTTAAGGAATGGGATGTATGAACCCTCAAGGAGCGAACTTGCCAGCGCAAGATTTCCTCTAGAAGCTTCCAGAATTGACTTAAAGTGAGTTTTTAAGAATGTACTTGCGCCTTTTTAACTTTTACAGGGGTTCGCACCCATACCACAAAGACAGAGCGGTCAAGTGTGTAAGGGACATGACCAATGGGTGCGGTACCGCAGCTAATGCTAAGAGAAAGTGCAGAACTAGAGTTTTAGAGATTTTTAAGGACTTTCTCTTATTTTCAAAGCTTGATATGAAGAACTGAGGTTTAAGACTTGCAAAGGAGGTAAGTATGAGTGGTGATAGACTCATATTGATTGCAGAAAGTCATGGTGACAATTTTTGTGCAACACCACCTGTAGCTTCATCTCTTCATCTTCCTTACTCATTATCTTTTGTTTGTCGAATGGTTTGATGATAATTTGAATGGCCATCACCTTCCTCCAATATATATGGGCTGGGCGGTGTTAATTCCACCTAACCGACGTGTTGGTTCACCTCCTCCCATGGTCGACCCAATCGTTATACCATGTCAGCACATAGGCGATATGCATAAGTCGACCCTCCAATAACATGTATTTCGATGCCCTTCATCTCACTACCATTCGGATCGGCTCATGCCACCTGCTCCCCCATCTCGTCGGTCTGCATGACCTTTCCACTATTGCATAGTCCACCAGTCACTCCACGAACTAAGTGTAGGTGTACCCACCACCAACCGTGTTGAATCACCCATGGGTGCCTCATCCAAGCGCGCTCCTACTCGAGCACCCAACTCAGGTCTTCCGCTCTCCTCACACTCCCATCGCAAAATCCGTCGCACTTCTCATCGCATGACTCGTCGTAAAGGTGGGGGCTCGCCCAATACGATGCACCCGTCATCACACATAACCGAACATCCACCTCTGAGTTTCCTTTAACTGAACGTATCAACCAGAGTTGCCTTTAATCAAAAGTGGGCGCCCATCACACTTTCGTCACGACCACACACCTTTAACCGTGATTGTTGGCTTTTCGACTCTCTTGGGCAGTCGCCAACTCGAAGCCCTGACACCTACGTTTTCATGAAAAATACCAGATAAATGACCGTGTCATTACACTTTTTGGCATGTCATTTTTGTGGTTATACATACAACGATCATCCACTTATGTTTTGAGAAACAACCTTATATTGTTGGGCCACACCATTTATATGTGTAGGCAATCTATGACAAACTCTACAAATATTGCATGCTCCTTGTTTGCTTAGATGGGCAAGATTGATGGCATATATTCAATTATCTGCTCACACGAAAAGGAAGTGGGTACATGGACTTATCTTCATGGTATATCTTTAGAAAGACAAAATTAATGATGCATATTCAGTTATATGCTGATAAGGAAATCAAGTGGGTATCTGCTCACAAGGAAAGGAAATGGACAAAATTAAGGATGTATATTCAGTCATATAAGGAAATGAGGTACGTATTCATAGTTTTTGTTTATAATGACAAAATTAATGATCTATATTTAGTTATATGTTGATAAGTAAAAAAAGGTATTCATGTTTTTTTTGTTCATAATGACAAAATTAATGAGGTACATTTAGTTAAATTTATATTAGTTATTAATGTAATGGTTTGTAGATTTCTTTCGTGTGGTTTTTTAGAAGTTGAATTCAGATATTCCACAGTTTTCATCTTTAATTTGTCGACATTTCAAGTCTAGACCAAGACTCATCATCAATGATCAAATATTATTTAGATTTAATTATTTGATTAGATAAATTATATAGTGTTAATTAAAATAAATCATTTCTTAATGTTTGTTAAAAAATTAATTAAAATAAATTATTTTCTAGCATTTAAATTAAAATGTTAAATTTCTTATAGTTTTCTCATCAGAGACTTACGGCTAAGAAAAACAGTTTTATCAATTCACTACATCTCCAATAGATTGTTGTAAATTTATATGTACATGGATAGGTGTGTCTATATTGGAAAGAAGGTGCGAGATTTTTTAGTTTTTTTAATTACAAATATTATGGGTATGTTCAAAGATATAGTAAAAAAATAATATTTTTCATCATCATCAATAAAAAAATATTGTAAGTTCTGCAATGGTTAGGCTACATCAGGGTCATGTCGAATAACAACACCTAAATTGGGAGATGAATTGAACTGATGACTTAACATATAGGAGTGCCTTAAGAACACACCCAATCACCATCTATCCAAGACCTCGTGGACTCATTGTCATCAATATTTAATGAAAGGTTGTGATTAAATTTATTAAGTTACTTGCATGTTATATATGGCGAATTTTTATTATTTGCATTATTAAAATGTTTTCTTAGCCACATATACTTCCAACCCTAAGATTTGAATTATTGCCAATTCAATTTTCACACTTATCTTTCTTGCTTGCATTTGTTTCCTAAACCTAGTCATCAACCATTTACCTTATATTGTTGGACAACATTGTTGATTATCACTCATTTCCCATTAAAACAAATTATAATAATAAATATCAATACCATTTATTTTATTAAATAAAACATATTTTAGCCCATGGAGCATAGAATAGACGATGATGGGGTGTACTATTAAGCCAATCCATGATGTGAAGGTCAACAATTTGAAACTCTGTAGGCAAAAATCCAGTCATGTTAAGTGTTGGTGTGGCCCAGACTGGATGTGATCGTGGGCGATTTTGACAGCTTAGATGCCCCTGTTTTATGATTTCTCAAGCCAAACGTTAAGCCTGCAGTCAACTCAGGACTCAGAGAGCTTGACAAACAAAAAACAAATAAAAATTCTTTAAATTTAATATTTTTTTAATAGAAAATAAAATTCGTTAATATAAACTCTCATTTTATAAAATTCAAATCAATTTTAAAATAATCATGCTATTAAAAAATAACCATGTTATTAAATTTATTTTTAGAGTAGGAGGAATGAGTGTTACCTTTCCACCTAGATTCTATTCACATGAGTAACATGATGAAATTTGTTGTAATAACTTCAAATCATAATACTATTTAAATTTAGAAAATATATAGAAAAAAAAATCCATAAATTAAACTAACATAACAATATAAATTAACACTTACCTCTTGATACATCTCACATTGAGAAGATTAAAAAATCATAAAAAGTAATTAAATTATAATCTTTATATATATATTATATATATATATATATATAATAATAATAATAATATGTTGACTGTGCTGGACCTGCCAACATGTGAGGGGATCTCCCCGCTAAGAAGTCCCAACTAGACCTCAGACCATTTGGAGTATGAGTCCTAGTAGTGAATAGTATAGTAGTGCCTTGACTACAATAGCGTGCAGAGGTAAGTATGATAAATTTTTCGGAAGCAAGTGTGTGACCTTACAACGAGTCAAGTTAGATGCATGGGGGTTCTAACACACAGAGGAGAAAAGGAAGTGTGTCCCTTAGAAGTTTGTAATAGTACGCAACCTGAAAGGAACACATGAGTTGAATGACATCATAGGCTGGAAGCGAAATAGTCCACAATCCAAAGTGATGGGTTAATACAACAACACATCTTCAACAAGATTCGTACAATCGTATACAAAATAGTTCATACACATAAGTGTAAGTTAAATAACATACATTACTAAAGTAACCAGAGTAGTCGAACTGCAATAACAACATATCTATGAAAACGTGTTGGCTTAGCTATATATATTAAGTGAAAGTTCCATCAATACATACACCATTGACAGCCACTAGCCCCAATAGTGGAACATTACAGTCAATGCCGCCTACTCCTCCAAAGAGATATACTCGCTCTATGTTGTGGAGAAGCCAAAGCTCATCCCAATACTCTCCAAGCCTTCTCTAAGCAATATCTAGCCAAAAGCTTGGCTCCCAAAAGCCTCTACTATGAGTTATGAGGTTCTATATATAGCAAAGGGTGGGGTGACCCTTGACATTCCCCTTTGACTCTTGGACTACCCTCATGACTCTTCACATTACATAGTGACTATTCAAATTCCACTAATGACACTTGGAATTTCACTTACAACATATTTACAATACTACAATTTCCACATATACCCATATGGGACAAAATAGGCTTGAGTCAACCTAACAAGAAAAACAACATCACTTAGGGTCTTGGGGAAAGACCAACTCGATAACCTCTTTTCAGTGGTCTTCGATGGCGAATTGATACCAAGCTTGGTACTACACTATCATGTCCCCGTAATTTTTGGTGATGTCTTTATCGAAGCAGACTCTCGCCTCCATGAATTCCAGGTATATGGTTTTGAAAACTATTTTGAACTCATCCTGAAGCATGTGCAACACTCTCCTGAGTGTGGCTAGACCACCGATGTACTTTTGCATGTTCTTTGTACTCAACTACAAGTCATCACTGGTGGCTTCGTGCATCAACTCCTCTATGTACCCGTCGACCTCCAGCATGACTTGGTTCTTCCTCATGGCTTGAGTGAGGGTTCCGATGGAAGGGATCCTGTGTGTCTTCACTATGACATCTAGACTCTTGTACAATCGTGCATAGGAAGCCTCAATGCTGGTGATAAGCGGAGGGAGCTTCTCATAGTTATAGATCAACATCTAAATCTATGCTTTGTCTAGCTCTGTCTGTGGCTTCATCATCTTGTGCAAGTAAAGTGGGCCCCCTTCTACCTCATTGTCCATTCCTGTACATGCACAATGGCAACTTGTATGTATCTGAGAGTTTGGGCTATCTTCGTGCATTGCTACTGAAAACCGTATTGATGGAAAACCTGTTTATTCATGGTGACAAATCTTCTATACATCATCCGCATGGTGGTCTCCAAAGTTGATATCTCTGCAAGTATTTCTTTCTTCATTTTTTCCATAGTGGATCTTGCAGACTGCTATGTTCTTTTCTTGGCCTCTTACAATTCCTTCACCATTCGATCATTCTCTGCTATCAATAACTTGACCATTGAATTTGTGGATTCTACATAAGCATGAGAATCCTCGACCATGGCAACTGGATGCCTTCTAAGATATGATATTATCACCCTTTCCTTTATGTGCGCAGGTGATATGTGATCATCTGGGAGTTGCTTTCTATGTGCCTATACAATCTTGTGTTGTGATTTGTCGAATGACAGGTTGTAAACGTCCATCTCTAGATCATCATCAAGGAGAAAAACCTCCCCTTGCTCACTCGGGACTGGTTGTGATTCTGGAGGTGGCAGACTATGATGCGACCTCAGATGCTCTTGGCATGAGATTGGTGTCTTAGTCTTGTGTCCCTTGTTCCATCTCCATGTCCATTGCCTCAACCATCTCCTCAACCTCCTGAGAAAATTTTTGAACCTGCACCTGTTTACCCTCTTCTTCATCTATTGACTACTCTGTTATCTCAACCTGTATAGGCATAATTTTCTTTGCCAATGCACCTTGCCTATCCTCCTTTTCTAGTTTTATCTTTTCTTCCCTTTCTCTCCTCTTGAGCTCTTGCTCTACTTTCAGCTTCTTCTCTGTTTCCGGCAACTTCCTCTCTACATCTTCCAACATTTTATTATCTCTCTTCCTCTGTTCTACTCTCCTTTCGCACTATCGCCTCTTTGCCTCTATATCCAAAGCTACTCTCTCAACAAGAGGATCTTCTCTTCACTTGTAGCTTTTCTAAACCTTTGCGCTCTTGGCAATCTTCCTCTTTCCTTTGTCTTGTGTTGGTTTCCTTCTCACTGCTATTATTGTTATTTCTTCCTGTGGTGCTACTGCCTGCAGTGCTAGTTTCCATTCTACAACCATGTTGACCAGTTCATTAAGCCTAGAGGAGTTGTAGCAATACCTCCAAGGATCTTCCTCTAGCTAATTACTTGCCCCATGGATCCATGGGTAATACACCTTTACACAGTGGTTCTTACATATGCAGTGGGGGTCCTACGGATTGAAACTCTTGGTGTCGATCCCAATCTTCTTCAAGTCCTTAGCCTCGACATCCGCATCCTTCAAGGTACGAATCTCGTACAACCCAATCCACAAAGTAAGAGTAGGACATGGTGCCTTCTACCTCCTGTGCAGTCTTGTTGATAACCTTGTGGAGATGTGGTATGCAACCTCTTGCATGACTAGTTTATCCATGGAAAACCTCGGTAGCTAATGCTGAGGCTTCTCCGTGCCAAACATCTTCATGAAGGTGCCATCGGGTGAGGCATACCAATATGAAATGTTCAACAATTCCTACATCGCTTCTTAAGACATGCAAGGTGGGTCTTGTTATAATATCATGTTGTAGAGCGGGGTGATGAAGTGGTTAGACAACCGTGCCATGAGTCCTCGGTAGCCTCACTTAGAGAGAAACTTGCAATAGATGTTCACAACATCCTCTGATGGTGTCCATGTCCAACCCATGCTAGGGAACTACTACTAGGCACAGATTGCATCAAACAGGTACGTGAACATAAAGAATATTTCTTTCTCGTCCTTAGGTGGACTTCAGGCATTAGACACATGCATTTTCAGTGTAAGAGCCAACATGTCAGACTATTTGAATGACCTTCCTTCATTTTCCAACTGCTCCAACATAACCACCCAACTTAGCGAGAAGGTCTCCATGCTCTCTCAACCATACAAGCAGCATGCAACGATGACCAAGAGTTGGTAAGCCTTCTTGAGTGACTTCGTCTTGTAGACCTAGTTGGATGTCACTTTGAACTTTGATGCCTCTTTTACCCAATGCTTCATGATGTCTCTAGTGTTCACATTATTGTCAGGAGTGTAGAATAGTGCATCCATGTGGCTCACCGGTTGTGGCAAGCAATACATCTGATGGTAGTTTTTCATCCTAGAGGTGTCAAGTTGTGTTCCATTGGTATTGCTCAGTGTCATCATCTTAAGATCAGTATGTGAGACAATTGAGTGAATGATATTTGTGCACAGGATGGCGGCGTACCTACATGCAACCTTGTACAAGCTTGACTTTTGGATGTTGACATAGACTTGTCGATCTTCCAAATCTCCCTTGAAGGTGCTTGCAAATATGTCCTTTACTTCTTGCCATGTAATCTTCATGTCCTTCTCTATGAACAACTACGTGTCTGTATAGATGGGAAAGTTCATTGGCACCTGTTCAACCACATCTCTAGTGTTCCTCTCTATAGTATCCTTTGATCCAGATCTCTTGGAAACCATGATGCGTGTACTACTGAGAAGTTGGTCAACAACTGACATACTTGGAGACAAAGCGAACACTCCCGACAAGCAAATGTCAGATTAAAAACACTAAGCACTTCAAGAATCGATCATGTAACAAATTGGGTAACTGTTGGGAAAGGTTGCACAATTTTGACTCTTAGAGGTGAGGGAATATTAGCTAGATCTACGCATTGCATAGTCCCAACTACTAGTGAGAGGCACTAATGACTGGAACTACACAGAGCATAGTTCAGTGTGGCTTGTTGTGGACTAGAACACCGCAATGCGCAGTTTAGTCTAGATTGATGCTAGCTGGAACTGCACCTTGCGCAATCCTAGTGGGAAATACTAGGGACTGTCTCTTGGAACTGCACAAAGCGTAGCTAGAGCCAGTCACTGGTAGCCTCTGCGCAATTCTTAGAGGAAAGGCAAAGCCTTGAGTTCTAGAAATGTGGAGTTCATGCCAGGGAGAGCTAGATCTGAGCCAAGGCAGCCCAAATCTGCCCAAGGAGAACTTGAAAATGAGTAGATTTGAATGCATGAGAAAAGGATGGTGCAAATCTGAGTGAATGGTCATGCATGCAATCAAAGCAAGTGTAGAAATCGGCTAAACAGACGAATAATGAAGCTGATGGGGAGAGTCACTGCAATAACGACTGTTAGTGAAAAAATGGGGTTATGCATGTGACGCTTATGAAAGGCAATGAAAAACTTTAAACAACACTTCTACAAGTTAAAACAAATTAAAACGCCAGTGATCATTCAAAAAAACATGAAAAACATCACTCACACAAGCCAAGGAAGCAAAAGCGACAGAAAAAGCAGCAAAAGACTTGAAAAGCAAAACTTACCCAGAAAAGTTGTGCTGATCGTGCCAAAGGTTCCTAGATGCTTCGGGAATGCTAGAGATCCAAGGTTGAATGTGAAAATGAGATCTAGTGGCATCCATTAAATAGATTTGATCGATTTAGGGTTTATGACGTGAAGGCCAAAAATCTAGGAAAAAAGCAATAAGTGGTGGCAATTTATGGAATTATCTCAAGTGTAACTCCCACTATCCCTATTTTTTAGGGATGATTTTTTCTTTTTTATTTTTCAAGAAAGGCTACCATGCATGCATGGAGATGTTGTGCAGCTTCAGAGGGAACTAGGCAAATTACTAGCACATGCATTAGACAACAACTAAGGGAATGCTTCTGCACAATTCCTAGGCTAAGTGGATCTAGTTGCCTCTCATGCTCTGTGCAATTTCCCAACTGAAGACAAGTTGTCAGCTAGGTCTAAGAAGTTATGGAGCCAAAGCTCTCTACTAGGATGATCTATGCAATTCTTGAGAGCAAGGCTCACTGTTGGGTTGCTCTACGAAATTCCTGAGAGCAAGGCTAGCTTCCCTTCAGGACTACGCATTTTTCCAAGGCAGTGAAAGAACTGGATCAACCAAGTAACGTGGCTCAGTTTGTGGTTAGACAACAAAGAAAGTAAGTGAACACAAGCTGCAAAGTGACAAATAAAATTCAAATGAAACACAAGTACCTGAGCAGTATAAGACAAGTTGCTAATATTTAAGGAGGGAGGCTCCAAAATGAAGCAAAGGAAAAATTTTGGAGGGTGGTTGTAGCCCTACAATTTTGGTGACACACTAGTAGAAATCTAGCTCTCTGTATGCACCTTGTCTCGTGTAAGCGAATCTAACTCCTCCAGAAGTATTGTTTGATTCTTTGATCATCATGGCTTCCTCGCTAGCTTTAGTTAAAGATATAGTCCTTGCCATTCTCTTGATCGGTCAACACACATACCAAGCCAAGTCAACTAAGTTATTTTGGTTGGGGATGATGGGTATATTGGTGCACAAGTAATGTAGACTGTCAAAGTTTTAGTTTAATCTCTAGTGTTGCTCCGCTGACAGCAGGCCTAGACGGTACCCCAACAGAGTCACTTCAGGAACACAAGAATTTCTCCACTGTCAGTGAGCCTGGATAGTACCCCAATGAAGTTACTTACTTCACCTCCCTGTGTAGGAAGCCTTTCTCTTCTTTCGTCTTTTTTTTTTCATTTTCAGATAACTGTGCATAGGAACTTATTATTTCATGAGGCGGATGAGGGATCCTAACTTATTGAGAGCAGAAGAGGCTGTCCCTTCACAAAAGTATGTTACATATGCATTTGACATACTTGTTAAGGTTTTCCCCCTCACCTTACTCTACTTGACTAAGTTTACAAGGGTTAATCGAATATAGAAAACTGATTAGAGTAGGTGGTACTAGTTAAAAGTGCAAGCGTTGAGTTTTCGCCAAGACTCACTCCGAACATAACGGATTTTCCATCAGGGTATCATCGACCGAAGAATGTAGGATATTCATAAAGGGAGGGGATAACAAATAACCAATGTTGATAGTTGTACTAGTCCTCTTGTACTTCACCCTGCTTGTCTCAAGAGCCAAACACGGTTTCATGAGAAGCTAACCTATGGGTGCAAAACAAACAAACAAACAAAGCAAAGGACATAAGTGAAACAAAAGCAAAACAAGTAAGTAGTCAAACAAGAAAGTAAACACTATTCCTACTCCTAAGCTAAACAATGCATGGGCCTACTCACGTGAAGTGATATTTCGAATGCAACCGTCGACACATTGGTTGGCCCATGTTGGTGAAGGCATTGTCAACAAGAAAGATATTAAGGTGAACCAACACATAAGAAGGATAAAAAAGTGAAGACCAACACGCTCAAAGTTTAAATGCATCCACATAAAATAAAAGAGTAAAAGAACAAGATAAACACTCTACGGACGTACCATGGTGAAGCATCACACTGTGTGCAGATGACAAACATACACACTCTTTTGATCTTTGCAAATGAGCAAACATGCATAAAGAAGAAAAATTTCTCTTTGTAGCATGACTTGTTACATATGACTCCTCCAATGCATGAACGATAGGGTCATGTGATTCTAGTGGAGGAGGTGAAATCTATGGATCAGATTGATTTTCAATGCAAATAGGAGAGTGATGAGGAGCCTAGGATGTTTCAACAAATTTCTGATCGAGAGTGGAACTGACCTCAAGATAGTGAGAACCTGACATAACCATCAACTCGGGCTAAAGTGCCTCGACAACTTGAGGGGTTTCCACGTCGTCAGCGGGTAGATCATCAAAGATCGGTGGCTTAGAAAGATCAACAACAAGTGAATCAAAATTGTGATTGAATCAAGGAGTAAAGAGATCACGACAACCACAATCAGAAAATTCGAGATGTACATTGGCATCCTCATGATTTGACAAATCATAGAGAAGGGTTGATGAGAAACACAAATTTTCACCCTCTGAATTTCCAGAAAGAAAAGATGACAAATTGGGTGGATTTGAAAAGAAAGTTTTTTCCTCACCACAATCAAATGATGGACTGACATCTTATGTGACTTGTTAATGATCGGAAGTGGAAACATCCAGGAATGAATTTTGGCAAGATAAATTAGAAATGGCAGTATCGTTGAAGATGTCAGGATAGAGAGGATGAGGTGCGAACAGAAGGAGGTCATACTTCACCACAAGTTCTTCTTCAGATTCCCACACATACTCATAAAAAATGACAGCGTAGGTTGGCTACTCAACACCAACTCCGTCGCCAGCTTGATCCTCATGAACATCACATGTGGAGTCTAGAATGGATGAACACAAGACACCAAAATATGGAGGATGAACAGAACAAGAGGATAGAGGTTGAGAAAACAAGTTCACGTGATAACCAATAGGCTTACAATCCACATCTATGCAGATATCTAGAGTAGGTGGGGCGGGAGGAGGTGATGGTTCAACAGATGGGTTCACAACTTCTTTCACCTTGTTCGAAAGAGCTAGAGTTGTTTGATGAGGAGCGGACAACAGGTCACCTATGACAACAACCTTGTCCATCTTGAGTTTGGCAGCTCTAACACCGAGGTTTGCTAGGAGGGGTTTGAAGGATTCTAAATTGTGAGGATTTTCAGATACTTAAAGAAGATAATGAAACCTTTCCTTGAGAAATTTCAAATCAATTTCATCTTCAGCGATTTGAAAAGAAATATTACATAGGCGATCCCAGAATTGCACAATAGATTCATCAGGTGCTTTCCTTAATTGCAAAAATTCTTCTTGAGTGCTTGATGTCATAATGATAGAAAGAATGAAATAACTCATTAAGCATGTGATCATAAGAGTGAATGGAGGTTATGGGAAATGTGTAACACCATTGCCTGATGCACTTTTCGAACGTGTAAGTGAACAACCCATAGGCATGTCATTTGAGGAGACTTAATTCCTGTGACAGAAGCCTGTGAAGGCAACTTCGTGCCTTAGCAGGGCTTCTCTACCTTCACTGTCATACTTAAATTGTGAAAGTTCATCAAGAACGTCCTTCGACACTTCGAAATCATCTGCATGAGAAAAAAATGATAGAGGTACGGTTGTAATGTAAGTCATGAATTATGTGTAAAGATACAAAATAGACTTTGAGGACTTAGCTTGTCATTTTTCCCTCCTTCTAATGCCAGAAATGTTGATGGTGCTGGACCCGCCAACATGTCAAGGGATCTCCCCAGTAAGAAGTCCCAACTAGACCTTAGTTTGTTTGGAGTAGGAGTCCCAACAATGGGTAGTACTGTAGTGCCTTGACTGCGGTAGCGCACAGAGGTAAGTATGATAACTTTTCCTGAAGCAAGTGTGTGACCTTCCAGTGAGTCAAGTGAGATGCATAGGGTTTCGAACACATGAAGGGGAAAAGGAAGTGTGACCCTTAGAAGCTAGTAATAGTACGCAACTTGAAAGGAACACACGAGTTTAATGACATCACTGGCTAGAAGCGGAATAGTCGACAATCTAGGTGACAGGTTAATACAACAACACGTCTTCAATAATGTTCGTACAATTGTATACCAAATATTTCATACACAAATGCATAAGTTAAATAACATACATTGCTAAAGTAACCATAATAGTCGAACTACAATAACAACATATGCATGAAAATGTGTTGGCTCAGTTATGTATATTAAGTGAAAGTTCCATCCATACATACACCATTGACTTCCACTAGCCCCAATAGTGGAACATTACAGTCAACACCTCCTACTCCTTTAAAGGGATGTACTCGCTCTAAGCTGTGGAGAATCCAAGGCTCGTCACAATACTCTCCAAGCCTTCTCTAAGCAATATCTGGCCAAAATATTGGCTCCCAAAAGCCTCTACTATGAGTTATGAAGCTATATATATAACAAAGGGTGGGGTGACCCTTGACATTCCCCTTTGACTCTTGGACTACCCTCATGACTCTTCACATTACATAGTGATTGTTCACATTCCACTAGTGACACTTGGAATTTCACTTACAGCATATTTACAATAATATAATTTCCACATATACCCATATGGGACAAAATAGGCTTGAGTCAGCCTAACATGAAAAACAACATCACTCGAGGTCTTGGGGAAAGACCAACTCAGTAACCTCCTCATGGTGGTCTTTGATGGCAAATTGATACCAAGCTTGGTATTGCAGTATCGTGTCCCCATACTATTCGGTGATGTCTTTAATGTAGAAGACTCTCACCTCCATGGCTTCCAGGTATATGATTCTGAAACCTCTATCCAACTCATCCTGAAGCATGCGCAGTACTGTCCTAAGTGTGGTTGGACCACCAATGTACTTCTTCATGTTATCTGCGCTCAGCTACAAGTCATCATTGGTGGCTTCGCACATCAATTTTTCTATGTACCCGTCGACCTCCAGCATGACTTAGTTCTTCCTCATGGCTTGAGTGAGGGTTTTGATGGAAGGGATCTTTTGTGTCCTCACTATGACATCCAGAATCTTGTAAAATCTTGCATAGTAGGCCTCAATGTTGGTGATAAGCAGAGAGAGTTTCTCATAGTTCCATATCAACATCTAAATCCGTGCTTTGTTTAGATTTTCCTGCGGCTTCATCATCTTCTGCAAGTAAAGTGGGCCCCTCTTGTACCTCATTATCCATTCAAGTACATGCGCAATGACATCGTGGATGTCTTTGAGAGTTTGGGTTGTCTTCGTGCATTATTGTTGAAAACTGTATAGATGGACAACCACTTTGTGCATGATGACAAATCTTCTATACAATGTTTGCATGGTGGTCTCCAAAGTTGATATCTTTGAAAGTATTGCTTTCTTCATTTCTTCTATAGCAGATGCTACAAACTGCTCTGTTCTCTACCTGGCCTCTTGCAAGTCCTTCGCCATCCAATTATTCTCAGATATCAAGAACTTGACCGTCAAAATCATGGTTTTTGCATAAACCTGAGAAGCCTTGACGATGGAAGCTATATGTCTTCTAACATCTTATATAATCACCCTTTCCTCTATGTGCACAGGTGATGTGTGATCATCCGGGAGCTACTTTCTATGTGCATATACAATCTTGTGTTGTGACTTGTCGAATGAAACATTATACACATCCATCTCTGGATCATCATCAAGGAGAACAACCTCTCCTTGCCTGCTCGGGGTCAGTTGTGATTCTGGAGGTGGAAGAGACTATGGTGTGACCTCAGATGCTCTTAGCATGAGATAGGTGTCTTGGTCTTGTGGATACTGTTCCATTGCCATGTCCTTTTCCTCAACCACCTGCTCAACTTGTTGAGCGAATTCCCGAACCTCCACCTGCTCACCCTCTTCTTCATTGCTAGTTTCTCTGCTATCTCAACCTATATAGGCATAGTTATCATTGTCAATACGCCTTGCCTGTCCTCTTGTTCCAATTTCTGCTTTTCTACCCTTTCTCTCCTCCTGAGCTCTTGCTCTTCTTTCGGCTTCTTCTCTATTTCCTGTAACTTCCTCTCTGCATCTTCCAACCTTTTCTTATATCTCTTCCTCCGTTCTACTCTCCTTTTGCATTATCGCCTCTTTGCCTCTATCTCCAAAGCTACTCTCTCAACAAGAGGATCTTATCTTAACTTGTATTTTTGCTCAACCTATGCACTCTCGACAATCTTCTTCTTACCTTTGTCTTGCGCTGGTTTGCTGCTCATTGTTGTTGTGTATTTTCTTCTTGTGGTGCTGCTACCTATAGTGTTTCTTTCCATTCTACATCCATGCTGACCTGTTCATTGAACCTAGAGGAGTTGTAGCAATACCTCCAAGGATCTTCCTCTGGCCAATGACATGCCCCTTGGATCCATGGGTAATACACCTTCACACAATGGTTCTTTCATATGCAATGAGGATCATATGGATTGAAACTCTTGGTGCTAAACCCAAACTTCTTCAAGTCCTCGACCTCAGCATCTGTGTCCTTTAAGGTACGTATCTCGTACAACCCAATCCATAAAGGAAGAGTAGGCCATGGTGCTTTCTTCCTCCTGTGCAGTCCTGTTGATAACCCTATGGAGATGGGGTACGCAAACTCTTGCATGAAAAAATTGTTCGTGGAAAAATTTGGTAGCTCATGCAAAGGCTTCTTCATGCCAAACATCTTGATGAGGGTGCCACCGGGTGAGGCATACCAATCTGCAATGTTCAGCAATGCCTACATCGCTTCTTGGGAAATTCAAGGTGGATCTTGTTCGAATATTATCCTATACAACGAGGTGATGAAGTGGTCAGACAGCCTCACCATGACTCCTTGGTAGCTGCACTCAGAGAGAAACTTGCAATATATGTTCACAGCATCCTTTGATGGTGTCCATGTCCAACCCATGCCAGGGAATTGTTTCTGGGCATAGATTGTGTCAAGCAGGTACGTGTCATAAATAATCTTGCTTTCTCATCCTTAGGTAGACTCTGGGCATTAGACACATGCACTTTCAACTGAAGAGCCAACATGTCAGACCAGTAGAATGACCTTCCTTCATTTTCCAACTGCTCCAACATAACCACCTAACTCTGCAAGAAGGTCTTCGTGCTCTCTTGACCATATAAGCAGCATGCAAAGATGACCAAGAGTTGGTAATCCTTCCTGAGTTACTTCGTCTTGTAGACTTGGTTGGGTGTTGCTTTGAACTTTGATGGCTCTTTTACCCAATGCTTCATGATGTCTCTAGTGTTCACATTATTGTTGGGAGTGTAGAACAATGCATCCATGTAGTTCACCAACTACAAAAAGTAATACATCTGATGGTATTTTTCTGTCTTGAAGGTGGAAATCTATGTTCCATTCGTACTTATCAGTGTCATTGTCTCTAGATCGGTATGTGAGACAATCCAGTGAATGATATCTATGAAAAGGATGGCAGCATACCTACATGCAACCATGTACAAGATTGACTTGTGGATGTTGACTTATACTTGTCGATCTTCCAGATCTCCCTTGAAGGTGCTTGCAAATATGTCCTTTACTGCTTGCCACGTAATCTTCATGTAATTTTCTACGAACAAGTGTGTGTCTATATAGAAGGGTAGTTCATTGGCACTTGTTCAACCACATCTCCAGTGCTACTCTCTATAGTATCCTTTGATCAAGCTCTATTGGAAACCATGATGCCTGTACTGCTGAGAAGCTACTCAAAAAATGACATACTCAGAGATAGAGTTGACACTCACAGAAAGAAAATGCCAGCTTAACAACATTAAGCACTTCAAGGATCAATCATGCAGCAAACTGGGCAACTGTTAGGAAATATTGCGCAGTTGTGACTCTTATAGGTGAGGGACTGTCAGTTGGATCTAAACATTGTGTAGTCCCAGCTACGAGTGAGAGATATTGATGATTGGAACTGTGCAGAGCACAATTTAGTGTGGTTTGTTGTGGACTGGAGCTGCACAATGTGCAATTCAGTATAGCTTGATGCTGGCTGGAATTGTGCATTCCGCAATCCCAGTGGGCAAGACTGGGGACTGTCTCTTGGAACTGCAGAAAGCGTAGCTAAAGCTACTCATTGGAAGCCTCTATGCAATTTCTGGAGCCAAGGCAGAACCTTGAGTTCCAGAAATGCGCAGTGCAAGCTGGGGAGATCTAGATTTGAGCCAAGGCAACCCAGATCCGCCCAAGGGAAACTTGAAAATGAGTAGATTTGAATGCATGAGAAAAGGATGGTGCAAATATGAGTGAATGGTTATGCATGCAATCAAAGCAAGTGCACAAAACATTCAAACATATGAATAATAAATTTGGCGGGGAGAGTCACTGCAACAACGACCGCTAGTGCAAAAATGAGGTTATGCATGTGACACTTAAGAAAGGCAATGAAAAACATGAAACAACACTTCTACAAGTTAAAAAAAAACTAAAACATGAGTGGTCATTCAATAAAACATGCAAAACAACATTCACAAAAGCCAAGGAAACAAAAGCAATAAAAGACTTGAAAAGCAAAACTTAACCGGAAAAGTTGTGTCGATCATGCCAAAGGTTCCTACATGCTTCAGGAATGCCAGAGCTCCAAGATTGAATCTAAAAATGAGCTCTGGCAGTGTTCATTAAATAGATTTGATCGACTTAGGGTTTATGACGCGAAGGACAAAAACATAGGAAAAAATGACAAGTGGCTTAAGTTTCTAAAATTAGCTCAATCGTAACTCCCATTGCTAAAAATAGATCCCTATTTTTAGGGATTCCTTTTTCTTTTTCGGGAAAGGATGTCATGCATGCATGGAGAGATTGTGCAGCTCCAGTGGGAACCAGGCAACTTACTCACACATGCATTGGACAACAACTGAGGGAATGCTTCTATGCAATTCCTGTGTTGAGTGGCTTTGGCGGCCTCTCATGCTCTGCACAATTTCCTAGCTGAAGACAAGTTGTTAGCTAGATATTCATAGTTTTGGAGCCGAAGCTCACTATTGGGCTGATCTGCGCAATTCTTGAGAGTAAGGCTCATAGCTGGGCTGATCTATGCAATTCCTGAGAGCAAGGTTGTCTACCCTTCAGGACTGCACAATTTTCCAAGGCAGTGCCAGAACCAGATCAACCAAATCATGGGGGTTAGCTTGTGGTTAGACAACAAAGAAAGTAAGCAAACACAAGCTACAAAGCGATAGATAAATTCAAATGAAAACACAAGTACTTGAGCAGTGAAAGACAAGTTGCTAAGATTTAAGGAGGGAGGCTCCAAAACGAAGCAAAGGCAAAATTTTGGAGGGTGGTTGTAGCCGCTACAACAAAATATTACTAATCATGGATATTTACTCCCACTTAATTATGGGTATTCTTAATCTGTAAATAGGTTTCATTACGATACCATGGCTTATCAATACCACATGTTCAAATAAGTAAAACAATTTTCATATGACACTAGTTCATACGACATTATTTTTAATATAAATTTTATTAAAAGAGTAAAAAGGGTATAATTAATTTTAAGATAGATATCAAACTTTAACTTATACTAATACTAAAAATATTTTAAAATATTTCATAAATTTTAAATCTCTAAAATCTACCTAATGATTATTAATAATTAAATTAACATTGAACACTCTATCTCAAAATAAACATGTATATCCACATAATATCCACACACAAAATGGAGACAATAGTAATTAAAATACTTTTCAACTTCCAAAACATTGTGCAACATCATGTATTGTAATGCCCCTAGGCATTCCCGAGCACACCCACCTTCGCATGACAAGATCCCATCACAATTGAGCACTTTGGGTGTTGGTGTAGACCAACAGAGTTGAGTTGAGGTGGAAGTCAAGCATGAATGGACCGAGACGTGGTCGACTTGTGATCGATCTCAAGGGTGAACAGAAGTAAGTGCAGGCACACGAGATGAGGGCGGGATGACTGTTAAAATGAAGGAGCATTCGATTAGTGCCTTGGAACGAGTTTGGTTGTGGTAGGGCAGAACAACCACAAGTCCATGTGGGTAGGTTAAGAAAGATTGTGGGACGTTTGTAAGGATTGTATGGTGGTAGGTAATGAAGGTTGAAACCAAGCTATTGTGACATTATAGTTTTGTGTAATAAAGCAATGGATTATGATGGGGTTTCCCTCCCCCTTTATGAAGTTGTTGCATGACTTACTCTTACACTTGTGTTATGGTTGTGGTTGAGGTTTATATGTTGATGTTAATGAAGTGAAGTGGAAATATACTTGTGATGTTGAAAGAATGTTAATTCGACAAGCATAATAATTTACATACATACTAGAAATATATGTGCTAAAGGCGTCATCCAAAAGTAATTAGTCATAAATTGTTCAGGCCATTGTGATGAACCTTACCAGTGTCATACGTTCAGGGGACTCAACGTGCCTTGACTCGACTATATTCCCTGAGCACGTGACATCTAGTATCAAAGCTTGTGACCAAGAAGATGGTTTCAAAGCTGCAAGAAGGTGCAACAATATGAAGAAAGTATATGAACCTAGAGGTATGTCTACAAGATTTGATTTTCCTATGAGTATTGGTGTTATGGGGAAGCAAGATGGTTGGTTTCATAGGTTGTGTTTTGTGGACTTGGATATCTGTGGAAAGGTTGTCCAAGCACTTATAGTAGAGGATAGTCAGATTTAGATGACATATGAGTTACAAAGGAGGATTCGTGCAGGTTTAGAGACAAATCCTACAACAAAGAATATTGTGGAGTAGGTGAAGGAAGGAAAGACCATGAGGTTCTTCATTTTTATGGACTCATGTTTGATAGTGACGACATATATGTTCCTAGGTCACAAGGACTTTGAAAGAAACTCTTAAAGGGGGTCATGATTCTCCATGAGCTGGCCACTTAGGGATGCACTGGACATTGGCACTATTGGAGAGAGGTTATTTCTAGGAGCGTATGAGGCAGAATGTGGAGTATGTATAGACAAAAAAATTCTAACAAAACCATGGAAGAATGTCATGATGGATTTCATATTTCAGTTACCAATGGTTCAGGGGTGTAATGGGGTTATGTTCATTGCTGATCATTTCTCCATGTATGCCATCTTTGTTTTGATGAAGGTACCATGTGGAGCTGAGGAGATGGTGAAGAATGTATTCAAAAATGTGTAGAAGTATTGGGGTACACCTTTGAGCATTGTGTCATACAAGTATATGAGATTCACAAATAAGTTTTAGAACTCATTCTTTAAAATTGTGGGGACAAATTTATTGTTCAATTCCAACTTTCACCCACAGACAGATGGGGAAACGAAATATATTAAATCATTATTAGAGGACTACTTGAGACATTATGTGAGAATCAATTAAGGGAATTGGCTATATCTATTAGATGTAACCCCATTTAGCTACAACCTTCAAAAAGAGTTTTGCGATAGGTTACATAATGTTTGAGCTAGTTAATGGGAAGATGCATATTTCCCTGCTATGCTAGGCTAGTCCAATAACCTTGAGATTCTTGGCAGACTGGAAGGAGAACATAGAATTAGCTCAAGTGAAATTGATAGAAGCAACATACATGAGGAAGAAGTGGGAAGATAGGGATAGACGTGACATGCATTTTGATGTTGGCGATATGGTCTTTGTGACGATGATGAAGGTGTAGTTTTCACCACTAAGAGGAATGTTAAAGTATTTGATCAGAAAGTTCGAGGGTCTGTATCGAGTGAAGAAGAGGATTGGGGAAGTTTCTTATGAGCTTGAGCTACCACCTCACATGCATCACAAACATCTAGTGTTCCACATAAGTTAGTTGAGGAGAGGTTGGTTGGACATGGATGACCTTGAGAGAGCAGAGCCACCACATGGACTAGCTATGATTTGTGACCATCTGGATTTGGAGCTTGAGGAGATTGTTACCTATAATACCATCAGAGTTGGGAGCAAAAAAAGGTGAGAGTATCTACTGTGTTAGAATTATGCACCAAACGAAGTAGGATGGGAGATGAGACAATCATTATGGAGATGGGAGGAGATTGAGTAGTTTGAGGAAAATCTTGGAGAACCAAGATAACTAAGGACGAAAATGACTTAGGGTGGAGGAAAATGTAATGCCCCTAAGCATTCCCTAGCGCACCCACCTCCACACAACGACATCCCATTACAACTAAGCACTTCGGGTGTTGGTGTAGACCGACCAAGGTGAAGTCATGCATGAACAGATCAAGGTGTGACTGCAAGGGTAGAGCGCGAGAAGAGTAAGATGTGGTGACCGAATGATGGCATGTGAGATGGGTTACTGAACGAGGGTGTGCAAGACGTGCAATTAAATGAGAGTGTTTAAGATGGGAAAAGAAGTTGAACAAGTTAGCATGGGTGCCATATTGGAATGCCATCAACTTGGGCTAGATGAAGTGGAATGATCAGCAAGACAGGGTAGTGTGAGGTCATCCTAATTGAACAAACATGTTAGTTGGATGGTGTGCCCTTTACCTACCTCACGAAGTGTATAAGTAGATGATGCTTGGAATGATTAGAGACACAAACGAACGGGACGAGAATGAAACCGAATGAAGAAAACCAAGAATGACTTGAAACCAATCTGAAGGGAAAATTAAAGTAAGTGGAGACACAGAAGACAAGGGAAGGCTGACTTCCAGAATGAAGGAGTGCTTTAGTACTGCCTTGGAACAAGTTTGGTTGCGATAGGGAAGAAAAACCAAAAGTTTGTGCAGGCATGTCAAGAAAAATTGTGGCACATTTGTAAGAATTGTTTGGTGGTAGTAAACAAAGGTTGAAATCACACTATTATAACATTGTGACATTACAACTTTGTGTAATAAACTAAAGGATTAACGTGAGGTTTCCCTTGTGTTATGGTTATAGTTGATGCTTATATGTTGATGTTGATGAAGTGAAGTGGCAATATACTTGTGATGTTGAATGAATGTTAATTTTGAAAACATAGTAATTCTCTAGGAGAAATGAATTCACACATGTAATAGAAGCATATGTGCTAGACGCGTAGTCCAGAAGTAATTTGTCCTAAGTTGGTCAACCCATTGAGATAAACCTAGCTAGTACCACATGTCTAGGGGACTCAACATGCCTTGATTCAAGTGGACATCTAGGGGACTCAACATGCCTTGCTTTGAGTAGACGTCTCGAGCACATAACAGGTACATTGGCAGGAATCTATAACTTGATGGGATACGATAAATGAAATGTATTAATGCATTATATAGACCCACCATTTTAGTATCTCAATTGATCAATACCAAATCTGAAATCTTCTAAAAAACCCATTCTAAAAGGGCTATCAATATTTGTAGAGCTATATCTCCATTAATACATGAATGAACGAATGAATGATTTTAATGATGTCCGCAAGGCTGAAAAACCTAAGGGACCAAGAGAATAACAACCTTAACACATCTACATATTCTTTTTGATGTCAGATCTTCTTCTATGAGTCTTGATTAGAAGGTTAGCAATCTTATTGATCTTATCTTCATCAAATAGATGTTGCATGTTGTCAACCTTCAGATTGTTTTCATATTGACTGTGGATATCCTCATAGGCTGCACACTCCATGAAAAAGTGCCATTCTATCTCCACCACACCCTTATCATAGAAAATGCAAGTTTTCTCTTCCCAAACCTCCTTGGGAATCTTACACCTACCAGTCTCACATTTAAGTTGATGTGACCTTGTCCTCATTTGTGCCACTAGCATCCTTGATTTTCCTTTAATAACTGCCCCTAAATATGTTTTCTTCCCATGGTCACAAGTTGGATTGAAATCTTTGATGTAGTATGTTTTTTTACGGCCATTGTGATTAGTCCACATGGCAGTCCTAAATTTTTCCATCACAAAATTTTTTATTTCTTCATTAGTGCTAGGATATTCATGTAGCTTGATATCCCACTTACTCAACCACTTTTTGTTTTGCTTCATCCAAGTTTTCTTCCTACGATCTAATTCCTCTTCCATAGCTATCTTGGGCCAACGTTGGTTATCCATACTTCTAGCCTTCTTTAGATAACTTATTAACCTAGTTATCATTGTTGCCTCCAATGGGAAAGTACCTGCTTTAGCCAAAAGGGTGTCATACGAGACTATGGATTTAACTTTGATATTGCTAGTAATTAGTTGTTTATGTATTCTTTATAACTGTCTCCAACAACAATTTGACATGCTACTTCCCCATACCTCACAACCATAGAGAAAAACTGGCATAACCAAATAGGGTTTTCTTGGTTTTCCAATCCCAAAGTTCAACTTTTTTTCACCTATTTTGGAGTAAGTATGAGGCTCTCCATCCTCCTTGAATGATTTTCACCTTACAAGTCTCCCAATTGAGCTTATGCTAGAAGTCAATCCCAAGATATTTGCATTCCTTCATTATCTCCAGAGGACTAGCTTCGAAAAGAAAAGTGTATGGTTTGTATTTTCTACTTAAAGAGAAAATCATGATTTTGGTCTTATTAATGTTCACTTGCATCCCCACCTCCTGGCAGAAGTGTTCTCTTAATCCATGCGCTATTTTTGAAATTAGAATAAGATCATTTGTGTATAGAAGCAACTTTACCACATAGCTTGCTAGATGAATCCCTTCTCCATTTGATTTGCTTAACCAAGCTTCCAGCTTATCAATATATAAACTGAATAATGTGGGGAATAGAGGACATCCTTTTTTAACACCAATATCGCTACCAAAACATTTGGACATTCCTTCACTTGCTCTGATTTTAGCCCTAACCTTCTCATACAGTTTATGAATTGTTGCTCTATACTCATTTGGGATACCTGACTCTTCCATTTTGTTCCATAGTTTGTCTCTAGGCACTGTGTCAAAGGCTTTCTTGAAGTCCACAAAACAACAATATGTTGTTTCACCTTGCTTGTCCCAAACTTTCTCTATCAAATATCTAAGGGTGACACAGTGGTCAATGGTAGAGTGCTAGGTCTAAAGCCTACTTGTCCTTTTGCCCTTTTTCCCTCACTTTTTGCCCAACTATTGATTCTTTGCTCTATCATGCTCCCAAAGAGCTTGCTCATGAGGGTGTTGACCATAATGGTGCGGTAGTTAGAAGGGTTATTGATATGTCCACTCTTAAAGAGAGGATTGACCACACTAGCAGTCCACTCTCCTGGAAAGTCATTGTAGATGATCCCATTCAAAATTCCTTTTAAGTGAGAAGCAATTGGTAGCTCAACTCCCCATTTTAGGAATTTAGCTTTAAGCACATCTATGTCCTCTGCGTTACCGCTTGCTAAATTATTTATTCCCTGCTTGATATCATCCTCTATGAATAGTTCCACTAAAGTGTTCACTGTGGGGGGAGTATCTTTCTCGTGCACCCGCTCATAGAGGAGCCTTGCATACTCTAGCCATTGGCCACTTATAATATTGTTTTCAATATTTTTTTCCCTTGATGTAGCTCTTTCCAAAATCCCTTGGGGTTGTGCTTTCCAAGAGAGATTAACTCCTTCCTTCTCCCATTTACATTTTTTTTCTTTATTGTACTATTTTTTCATATTTTTTCTTGTTTTCTTTGCTACACTTTCTCTCTTTTAGAGATCTCTTGGTTGTCTTACATTCTTCACCATAGCATGGATTTGCTGGAAAAGTACTTGTAGCTCCCTTCTTAGGGTGGGACCTTTTGCATGCACCTAAGGCCTTGTGAATTGTTGAGATTGGTAGACTGCAATGAACATGACAACCCGCCTCATTGGTTGTCTTATCTGCCACACCATGCTCTATAGTCTGAAATTGTTGCTTAAGAGCAACATTGAATCTTTCCATATGTTCCTGATTTATGAAAAAAAAGTTCTTTGTAAAGAACTTTCTTTTGTATTCCAAGATTTTGCCTATTGTGTGGACTACTATGGGAAAAATTCAACTTAACAAATAGAGGGGCATGATTTGATTTCATTTCGATGAGACAATCCCCAATATCGAACTTCAGCAGTCTAGAGGTGAAACTTTGAGAGCAGATTACATAATCTACCACACTTTGACCATTGTAAGTTTTGCATGTGATACCTCCTGAAGTTGGCCACCTTCTCATGCCATTGCAAATAACCATGTCAAACAAACTACAGAGCCCCAGTAATTCTGCCCCAAAGTGCGTCACACCCCCATTTTCATCTTGTGAATCCCTTTCCCAAGGTTGAATGCCCCTTCTTCCAACCATAGGGGATTGTTTTCTCCTCTTTCTTCATTGCTCAACTAGAGGGATTGGTTGTTAGTTGTCCTTGCATTAAAGTCACCTATTAACAATAGTTAGCCAAGAGGGTTGAATAAAGATATACCTCTCTTCAATGAGGCATACGGGTCTTCCTTGTCTAAATTTCTTCTTTTATAGATCTTTGAGTTTTTTGGGGCAAAGTAACAAACCACCAACCTGAAAGTAACCTCCTTTTCTATTATTTGTAGCCAAATGTATTGTTTATTTGGATCCTCTTTTTCTACTTTTACAATTCCACACCATTTTTTATTTTTGTGTCCTTTCTCTATGTCATTCCCTTTGTTTCAAAATGAAATCTTCTTGTAACCCTCGAAATTTGGAACCTTGCATCCATTGTGCTCATGTGTTTCTACAATAATGATAATATCCTTCCCCTTTGCTACGGGCCCCAAACTCAAACCTCTTCTCCATGGATAACCTCTGCAATTCCAACTTACTTCGTGTAAGTAGTCTAGTGGGGCCCCTATTTCCAATTCTTAGCTGGGAACTAGCCACTTATTTGAACTTTCTCACTCTTCAACCATGCCCACTTTCCCTCATTTCTTATTGCTTTCACTTTTTCCCATCCACCTAGGTAGATGTGTGTACCTCTAAGCAATCCTCTATTTATAAGGATCATATTCATATCATCTTCACTCCTCAAGATAACTTTTACATGTCTATCTCTTCCTACCTCTACCTTATTTATGATCCTACTTGCTTGAGAAATACACCATGTTCACTTTAATTGATCGACAAATAGACCCTGTTCACTTGAATTGATCTTTAAGGAAGTCCCTGTCGGTCCTTTCATTTTTACGATAATCCTTACTCAGATTAACGCAGTGGATACCAACCCTTGGATTTAGCGAAATACAAAATCCAATAGATAGCGTATAGTGTTCCATGCATTAATATAATCACTAATCTCGATCGTTTCAAGGCACCTTTAAGTCTATCCGAATCAAAACATGATGTACGGAAGCATATTAAACAATGGCGTGAGCTAAAGTCTAGCTAAAACACCCCCACTCCCCCGTATTTTTTGCGTGTTTTGGTGATCATTTTCTCAAAGATGGCGTGAGCTAAATTCTAGTTAAAAGGCCTCACTCGCCTATGTTTTCAGCCAGAGTTTTGTTACTATTCCGACGTTAAATTTGATGGGAATTCTGAAGTGCAATTCCAAAGTTTTTGGCTACTATTCCAACATTAGATTTGATGGGAATGATGAACTGCAATTCCGTCAATTATTATGTAAGATAACAATTGCAACCAAAGGATTTAACAGATTTTAAAATGATTATGGGTCTGATTTAGATTTCCCATAGTTTTTCCGTCAAAAACATAGGAATTTATGTAAGAATTTGATTAGGGATCGTGATTTCGTCACTAGGTAGTTTCTTCAGCCCTAATCCAAGGGATCAATCTCGACCCCACTACACGATGAGAAATACTAGGGACTACCAATGGTTTGTTTTCGATATAGGCAACATGTTGCCATATTATCAGTTCAGAGAGGTTGTTGTCAAGAAAAAAAACGGGGAAGGCAGTTTAAACTAATTTTCTATACTCAAGGATAAGCGTAGTTACATTATGTCGTGCATTATGTCATTTTATAAATTATTACAAGGACTCTGTGGTCGCTGGTCATTACGGCTCTGATGAGACAGGACAAGAAATTACAGACACTATCGTGTGGACATTCATTGATGTAGACTTTGAATAATGTTATTATGTTTCTGCGTTATTTTAGCCGGCGCAATGCTGCACGTACGTTGAATTGTTTTAATGTTTTTATATTTAATGACCGCGATCAGGGATAGAATTTGATGGTCAGAATTCCCTGTGATTTGCCAGTCAAATATAGTTAAAAAATTCGTAAAGCTATCTATATTTTTCCATCAAATTATAAAATTACTATGGAGGACGTGTGAAAAGAGTTTGTTTTATATATTTTCATGAGTTTAGCTTTTAATCAGTTTAAATTTATTTCTATAATCAAAATAATTTAAACACAGTCAGATTTAAAAGCTAACTTCAGTTTAAAGTTGCAGATTTACTTATAAATTTGATAGTTTTCACACCACTCCATAAATTTTCACAACTTCAACAAAAAAAACTTAACAGTCTTATAAAATTTTAAAATGTATTTAACAAACAAATCACCCCATAACAAACCATTCACCCATCAAATTCCATCCTGCCCCAGACGCACCTATATATCTGAAGTACATGATTCCTTCTGGCGTGCGGAGATGGAGGCCCAGCCTATATATCTGAAGTACATGATTATATGTTTTCGTAGCAGAGCATAAGTATAGATAGAAATAAAGGCATGCGCATGGAACGGTGGAACTCACTGACGCCCACATGCTATCCTGTAACATATACACCGACAATAAATGTGTGTTGCATATAAACTAATGTTGTTCTTATTGGTCTTGAGCACTGAACCGGATCCATCGGTATTTACAACTTCAAAATTCTGACAGTTTATGCAGGAAGGAAATTCCATTAATAGCATCCAGTCCACAGACACTTTGTAAGCTTTTAAAAAATCACATAATCATATTGGCCAAAGCAATCTCATAATTTATTGAACGCTTCGTATAAGACTGGGCAATTTTCATGCCAAGCGTTCATGTATCACCTTAATAACATTTCATAAATTTTGAGCCATATATATTATATACATATTGTTACACTTGGAGTAAAAATTTAAAAATTTTTACCGTAGGTCATATATAAGAGTCACTCTCACACATTTATAGGGTGCATAAATGTGTTGTCCAGGCAAAAAAATTATCGAAAAAAGGTGTTGCGCATTTATGAATTACAAACATTTCCAAAATTTTGCATTGGGAAATTATCGAAAACAAAGGTGTTGTGCATTTATGAATTACATACATTTCCAGAATTTTGTATTTGGAACTCTTATCAGGATGGTCATATAGATATATAAGGGGTATGTCTTGTTTTTTCTTGATCTGTACGTGGTTTTTCTGCCTTTTGGATCCCTGACAGCTGGTCATGGAAAAATGTGATGTATTTAATGATGGACAATGTATTTGAGTCACATCATATGCTTGTTTCATGTTTTTAAATGTAAGGATGGTAGCATTGAACAAAGGAGTTCTACGTTTCTGTTGTTCAAGTCTGCTGATTTTGCCTTGGGTTGTATACTTGGTGGAGCGGTCATGTATGTATGATATGTATATGATGGTGAAAAGTTAGAATATGTGTGGATTAACATGGCTAGTATTCTAGGTTTTTATGCTCTTCTGATTAGACCATGGTTGATGGAAATATGGTTTATCTATAATTTTTTTGTTGATCAATAGTTTGGAATGTAAGGTGTATGTTTTGTTGGTGTACTTTTTGATTATAGAGAAGTTCTTAGAGTAGAAGTCTTATCTGATTTAAAGGATGGTCCTCTTATCTGGATGTATCAAATCTTTCTACAGAGATAGATGACTTGTGAATCGATTTATATAGCTATTTTTATCTAATACAAGTATGTCGTTTTTTCCTCTTAAAAGAAAAACTTAACCAAATTGTTAAATGAAATTCACCTGTGTATTGATGAAATTAGCTCAGACCTCGGTCCCTTAATAACTGATGAGGTAGCCATGAGCATATTCGAACACCGACCTTGGCTGGTGGTAACACTTGTTGAAACAACTTGGGACCTTCGACATCTAGTCAACGGCATCGACTAATGGTAACATATTTTCTAATGGCTTGGGACCCCCAACCCCTGACGGGGATGAGGTGGGTCCACCCTATTATCAGACCTTCAACCTCAGAGCATAGACCGCCATGGGGTTGAGTGAGAACTTGAATGAGATTGAAGCACTTAGGTTTGGAGATCAAAAGTAGCAAGAAAATGTATATAAACTAGTTTTAAACTTCTTATTTCATTAATATAGGCTTCTCTGCTAATTGCAAATTTAGATTCTATTTGTATCTAGATGTTTATGCATTTCCATAGTTGGGTTAGTAAAATTGTTACATTGTTCGTAGTTGATTTATGTCAAATGCTTGGACATTATGCCAAAGGAATTGACAAATTGCTTAAATGTGTGTAAATGCTAAGGAGATTTAGGTGTTGAAGATCCAATTCATAATTTTAGTAGTCTAACAAGGTAATTTTTTAGTTGTTTTTCAAACATATTTTTCTATTGATTTTTCTTAAAATCTGGTCATACATTTAGAAAATCATAATTTCAAGGTGTTGAGTCTACACAATTTGGGTTCTCATAGGTTTTCCAACATACTAGATCCATTTCTACATTTAAAAAAGGAGCTGAAAAGGCAAAACAATGTGATCTTAACAAAAAATATGTTTCTAAATTCAATGAAAAATCCAAAAATTCATTTGGTTAAACTACCCCATTCATAATTTTACAATCCAACTAAAGGAAAAAATAAACCTTTAAGAAAGATTTGATTATATTTTTTAGATTTTCATTATATAATTACAATACAATAATCTAATGGCCAAAAGAAGTAAAATAATATATCTTACTAAAGCTAGCTAATTTCTTTAAAATTAAATGTTATACAAAACCTACACCTTTGTAGCAATAAATATGACTTTATCTTTGTAATACTAAACCAGTGAAGAACAAAATTGTTTTTCCAATTTCTTTTATAATGTCTAAAATAACCAAACATAAATAATTTTTTTAACCACTTCTATGGGAATAAATATGAATATATTTTTATAATACTAACCAAATAAAAAACAAAATAATTTATTCAATTTTTTTTATAATGTCTTCTCTATACCCACATTGATCTTTTATTTCAAAATTCTAATATTTTTTACCTTCTATTGGAGACATAAATAAATTAAATAAATAAATAATCTTTAATTTTTCAATTATTAAAATAAAATATGAAATCAATAAATTGCTTTTTTTTTTACTAAAATTTAATTAACTAAATTAATCTTAATTACAATAATTTTTCATTTTTTTTAATTATTAACATAATATCAATTATTATAATAAACTAGTTTAATAATTTTAATAAAAAAATATTATTAAAATTTATAATTTATAATTTTAATAATGAAATAATGATATTTTTCTATAAGTTATATATACATTTGATGATGATGGTGGTGGTTAACGTTTTTGAGACCAAACGTTGGTTCTATCGGACCTAAAGAAACAAATTATTTATTTTGATTTAAGATTTTATTCCTATGCTCAAAAAGCTTGGAGAGAAGCCTCCCAAGATCACTATAATTTTGACATTGTAAAAGGCTAGGAAGGTCAATATTGTAACAAAGATTACGAAACTGAGATCTAATGTGGTTGTACGCAGGGCACTCTAAGAGGAAGTGATTTTCATCCTCGATGTTCCTATTCTCACATATATGGCAGATCCTTTCCATCCATGGTGTTTTAGGAACTGCCCAATGACCTGTTTCACCATGGAGCTCATGAGAATTCATTCTAATCTTTGATATGTTAATTTTCTTCTTTGAGCTAGTTAGAAAAGAGAAATACTTTTGATCTTCTACGGTGGGGTTGATGACCTTCTTATAATAACTTAATTTTCTTTTAGCCGCGAAATCTTTCTCACACCACATTTTTTCTTTGAACTTAGAAGTAAAATATCTTTAATGTTATTAATGTTTTGCAATGCATCATTCTCGTTGATCTCCCAATAGTTTAACCAAGCCCTTGTGTCTTTATGCCACCCCCAATTGAGCCTTGTGTGGTTTTGGCTGGAATTTAAAGCTAGCTTAGGAAGTCTATGATCGTCTATGTTATTGAGTTTGTGCTTGTACAACAGAAACCTAATCATAGCTATGCTCTCAATAGGGGAAAGACCTGCTTCTATAAGAAGAATAGGATAGGGTGTATTACTTTTAATTTTCAGGTTATAAGTTATAAAACACTTTTGGATTTGCTCAATCTTTCTCCATGATTCTCTGGAGATGCTGCAACCCCGAACCTCACAACCATACAAGATAACATGAGTGACTAAAATTTCAAAGAGGAACTTCTTTTTATCCCACATTAAGAGGTTTGTTGTTTTACAATTATTTTCAAGACCAAAATAAGCTTTCCACCCCCCATTAATCCTTTTCTCAAGGCTATGGTTCCAGTTGAGCTTGTGATGAATATCAATTCCTAGGTACTTGTAAGAATACACTTCCTTCAAATTATTATTATCATACATAAAATTAGCGAAAATGTCCTTTTTGGATTTGATAATCATAATTTAGATTTTATAAATAATATTATGAACAAATTTATAAATGATATTATGAATAAATTTCATATAATTTTGTGTTACAAATTTATAGATTCCTATTGATATTTTTATAATATTATAAAATTATTAAAATAAATTATAATTTATTTATAATTAAAAAATAATTTTATATATATATTTATATATATATATATATATAATATATATATAAAAAGCAACTGCTTCAGAGTTTTACCCTGTAAACATTATTTCATTTCAAATTATTGAATTTATAGAAATTTTATTATCGAATTTAAATTCTATTATTACATTACTTACCTAATTTATATTTACTGATTTTATATATATAATAAATTTTTATATTAATATTATTTATTTAAAAGTTTGACCTGTATTCTTAAAAAAATAAAAATCTAATTTTTTGCAATTTAAACTGGTTATCATATAGATAACTGTGTATAGTATATATTATACTGACTTTTTATGCGAAAATAAATTAATATCTATTTAAAACTATAGCTATTATATTTATATTAATATTATTTATTTAAAAAACTTGACCCACTATTTTTAAGAAAATTTAAAATCTATTTTTTACAATTTAACTGGTTATCATATAGATAAGTGTATATATATTTATGCAGATAGATGTGTATATTTACATTGATGCATGTGTAGTTTAGAATGGGAAGAGAGCTTTTAAATAAATAGTGTAAATATGTTTAATAAATGTGTATATATATTTACGCAAATAAGTGTATATATTTACAAGGATAAATATGTGTATTTTGAAATTATAAAGGAGCTCTCAAATTGAACCATGTAAAATATGTTTAATTTTTATTCTCAATTTTCAATCTCCTTTTTAGTGCTCACCAGTGAAACACCATTCAAAAATTACCAACAACAACTTTGTTGCTAGAATATTTTAACGGTATAATTTACCCGGATGAACTCGTTAGGACAGCTCTCTCTTACGCGTAGCAAGTTGATTAACCTAATTATTTTCGCTTGTATTGGTATTTCAAGATTTAGCAGAAAATATGAAATTCTCATAAGTGGGTTAGTTTCTTTTTAATGAAAATATATAGTTATGGGTTACAAGAGCACTATTGTGACATAAATTAATAAGTTAGTTGTGTAACTCTTAAATCTTTACTAATGATATGACGAAGTATAATGATAAATTTTGTTGTGATGTTGTATTAGCTTAGAGTTTTATGAAATTTTGAGGTAGTATATTTGTGGGTACCAATACTTTTTGATTTTTTCTCAAAGAAAAAAAGAGTAACAAGCTTATATAAAATAACACCAAGTACTAAATGTAATTTAAATGCAATGTAGGTTAAGATATGTAGTTAAATATTATATATTTTAGATTCGATATATTACAATATGTTTTTAAAGGAGCAACTCAATTGTCATGTGGGGAATTTTGAAGTCTAAAATGGGATTCATAAGGAAAATAATAAACTAATAAAAAAAGAGTTGAATTTGTAAAGAAAAGGAAAAAAACTACATTTTTAATTGTATTTTCAACTTATTTCCTTATAGGTTTACTCACATGTCAAGTGTACATACCCATTGGATGTAGACTTAAATTTTTCATCCAATGAGTACCCACTCTGCATACTTTTGAGTAGATGCACATCGAAAAAAAATTTGAAAATACACGAAAAATATGTGTTCAACATGCTTTTTATATTTGGAATTCCTAGAGTTTTATACTTGGTTGAAAGTATATGAAGTGCTAGAAGGTTGCCTTATTAAATATGATTATCTTATGAATATGATTCAATTTTGGTAAAAGTCTAGAAAGGGAATTTCGAGCATTGATTCCCATCTTGGATTATTTATCTCACTCCCATGCTTTTGATCAAGTAATTAGATGTTGCATCACGATTTATGCTCTAATTTCCCACTTATGAAACATTTTTTAATAAAGGAATCATAGGAGCCCTCTTTGTAGATTTCCAACTACTCAAAGGAGAACAATATTTTTTTTGTCATAATTTTGTCAAGCACCCAAATTGTGAGTATATTGTTCAAAATCAACATAGATGGCCTTCGCAAAATGGCTCTAAGAAATGTGGCCACCATGGAATTTTTGATACCATTTCCACAACTACAAATGTTTAAAATCTAGATATAAAATCCTTGCTCTAAGATTTATTGGGTTAGAACCTATCTAGAGAGATCAGAACTATCAAACTTGTTCATGTCTACCTCTTTGGGAAACCGGTGCCATGAGTTGTCATCCTGAAAAAGTACACAATGGCTATACAAAAGGAACATGTCAGTGTGCTACTCTTCATTTGTTGAAGATCCCCCCTTCATTGGATCTAAGTATATATATGGCACCTTGATACCCAAGGTTGTACATATCTCCCCAAACATATTCTTGAGATGGGCACCTGGTTGGTCAATATTTATTAAGAACTCTTTGATTGAAGACTTAAAAATAAAAAATCCTAGATTCAATCTACTACCACTTATTATACAAATATTTGGTTTTGTCCTCAATGGAATCCATGTTGCAAGTGTGGACCATGGGACTACTTAAGTTATTGTGAAAGTGTTATGCTCGACTTATCTCAATTCGCGCAATTCCTTAAAAATATTATTTTGAGATATACCATTAGCAATGTATCACCAACTACATATAAAAAGGGTTACTAGAAATTTATACTCAAATATGCAGGAATTTCATTGGTTCAGGATAGAGGCTAGGGTTTGTAGGGTCCTAAAGATAAATGAATATAAATGAATATAACTCTATAATATGCCAAAGGGTGTTCAACAACAATTCTTTGTTTAATTTTTCACAACACACTAGCTAAGGACGATAGGCCATACCCTTAGTTGTGTTACTTGATTTTTTAGTAGACAAGAGTGATCTCCCTAAGTCTTGTTCTTGATGTATTATATCAATAGGATAGTTGTGGCTTTATGTAAGGCTAGTTTTCAGGTGCACCTATAGGGCACCTAATATACTCAGAGGTACATAGAAAATAGTTCCATTTATAGCCATTGTCTAATGTCATACTACTTGAGTGGTTATAAAGATAAGTTAGAAGGATGTCCAACTAGGTAATACCACCTATATTTTCTACATGTATGTTTCCCCAACCAAAAAATTACACGTTAAATGATATATATCTTTGTTATTATAATACACCAAAAAATATCTCTAGCACAACTTTTTTCACTAAAATTCAAATGTATGTTAGCTTGTTAAATAGCTCGAATACAATTTGTAGTGATCCTAAACCTTTAAAATTAAATCAAAACTAGGTATTAAAAAAGTATAAATGTAGAAAATAGTATACCAGAGATAAATAACATAACATATGTTAAATACACTCTTGCATTAGATGAAAGAAATAAAGGCTTAGTTTCCTCTTAAGGGAGGGAAACCCCTCATTAAGCAAAGCTCAGATTACCAAAATACTCAACAAAAATATTCCACAATCTTCTAATTCTTTAAATATATTCTCAATAGAAAATTCATAACCATTTGTGGTCCCATCTTTAATCAGTACTAACTACGTAGTAGACCTTATTTAATAAACATGATCAATTTACATTAAATAAATATCTATTTTTATTTCAGGAACTTTTTTTTCGAAAGAATAGTCATATACATTAATTAACCAACAAATAACTATCATAAAATATTAATATTAATATAAAATCAAAACTAAAATAAAAATAAAGATTCTTAATAATTACATTAATTGAAATTAAATAAACTTGGATAAAAACCCTAAAAACATATTTTAAACTATATAATAAAAATCACATGCTTCAAAATACCTAAACCATACTAAATTATGCATCAACTAATAATACATATTTATTTATTAAATTCAAAGATTTTTCTACATATTATCTATATCTTTATCTATTAAACCACATGCTTCCATATACCTATACCTAAAACTACGATAAGTTATAGATCAACTAATAATACATATATTGATATATTAAATTCAAGGATGGTTTTACATATTTTTTTTTTTTTTTGTAAGCTGGGGCGGGACTCTTCGATTTACATGTCCATTATGTACCCCTCTACGGGGAAGGGTAGCCCAAGATTTGAACCCAAGACTTCCGGTTCGGTGAGACTTCATTTCCACGGCCATTGCCGCTTGAGCTACCCCATGTGGACAGGATGGTTTTACATATTATCTATATCTATGTCTATTAAAAAAAAACTCTGTATCACATGTAACTTTAATCTCAATGGAAAATAATCAATATCTAGAACATTTAATAAAAAGCCTCTTTAAAATTTCAATAAAATATTTGAATTCATATGGAATCATTTTTAAGCATATAATGTGTTTCCACAGTTGTACATATATTTTTCCTATATCATGTACTTTTAATAAGTAAGGGAACCTAAACATAAATACAATAAGGTCTTAAAAAAAATATACATCTTCCAAAAGTTACTTCCAAAAATTGATATCTTAGGCCAAGAAAAATATATAAATCATTGCACATGAACAACAAATCATCCAAATAGTGGATCACCATCATTTTTAATCATTAATAAGATTTTAATCTCATTTGATTTGGTTTGTTTAGGGATCACATTTGAGATGATTTAATCCGTGTTTGTTTATGTAATGCATCCCAACTAGTTTGTTTAAATAGTTATTTCATAGTGTTCATTCAAGTGGGGCATTGGATTTATTAGTATTTTCATAAGTTTCTCTGGTTTCCTTCATTTAAGAAGGAAATCCAACTTCGTCTATTCATAGAATTTCTTTTTAGGGTTCAATCAAGCAAGGCATGTAACCTAGTTTGATGACAATTTTTGGGCAAATTTAAAAAGAAAAAAAGAGGGATTTTCCAAATTTTCAAGTAACCCCATTAACCCAACTGCATAAAATTTTTGAATTTAAGTTAACCCGTATCATTTATTGTGTCGAATAAAATAACTCCACATCATTTATCATATAAAATAAGTTAACCCACATTGTTTCTCATGAAAAAATGTTATAGCTAGAAAAGCTTTTCGAAGGAAATAAAAGTTTTACTAATTATGTCATTAAACATGTTAGTTAACTCTTATTTAGGATTCATTTTGGGTTAATAATTTTTTATGGTGTGCCACTTTGCTGGATGTTCCATTGAATCTGGCTTCACTTTGTTCACTATTTTTGTGTTCTTCGTAGTTACTTACCCTTACTACTCTTTTCCCACTTTCTAATCATGTTTTTTGGGAGGAGACATGTTTATAAGTATCCACAATTTACATGTTGGCTTTTCACTTATTTATTTTATAGGTATGTATTTTTGCACTTGGAACTTAGTTTTTTAATCCTAAAAAGTCTTCTCTGATACATTTTAGCATTATTTTATTCTTATTTAGAATTTCATAATAGGAAAAAGAAGAAAAATCAAATATTCTTCAAAAATTGATATTTTATCATAATTTTTTGATGTTTTGGTAGTTATTTTTGTCTCTCTGAACAAAGAACTTATTCTGGGCCATTATCTCTACAATTATGAATTAGTACTACATTAGGATTCACTCCATGGTTTTGAGTTTGTAATGAAAATCATCCTTATGCATTACTCTTCTAATGTGTCATGAAGTTATACCTCAATGCCTCTTACATTGATAGTTTATATCATTGGTATTTTTTGGTGTCAATTGTTTCCCAAGTCATTTATTATCCCATGTTATTATTTGAGGGCAGTAATGAGTTGATAAATTTTGTCCATTATATCTTGTATATTCTAATAGTCCATGTTGTACATTACCCCAGTCAAGTCATTCTTCTTATACATTCATATTTAGTGCATTTATACAATGTGGAAAGAAGCATCGTTGGATTTTTACTAGAGAGTTTACTCCCATAGATTACAACACATTTCTCTAGGAGATAGACCTAGAAATCTATAGTGCCCTAAGATTTAATTTCATCATCGACAACTTTACTTTCCTAGTATATGACGTTCATTAATGGTCACTGACTAGGTAATTTCCAAATTGTTTGACATTAAGACCTCTATTCACATAGTTTAACTCATGTTGTACCTTATATTCCATTTTCATTGATGGTGAAATTCTTTGCCTATTATAGTGACTTTCATTAATGGTTTTTTTATTAGAGGGAATTTCCTTTGTGCTATTTTCATTTGGTACAATGAAATTCATAATTGGTGGTATGTTCTCAAAAATATTTTGTTCAAGATGTCAAATCAATCATCAGCGCCATTACATTATTAATGTAAGAATCATATGACCCTCCTTTCAATAGATATCTTCTAATAAACTTCAATATATTTTCTTTGGGAGTGAGATCTAGAGACCTTATCAGTACCTTGTGGCTTATAGTGATCAATGACATGTTCCCTCACACTCGATAATGGATTTTCACCAATGGCCCTAATTGATTTCTTCTAGTAACGTTTTGACATCAACACATTTATTTGCACTTATCAGAGTGTACTATGTGCATTAACACAATTATTTACACTTATTAGAGTACTATGTACCTTAGGGGACAACTTTAAAATTTTCTAATAGTATACATCAATGACCAATGACTAAACATTTTCTCCTATGTTTGACTTCATTACATTTATTTTCATGTTATATATTCATATATTGTGACAGATATCGATTTAAGCCCTTGGGATTGGGAAACAACTCTCATTGGTAATACCACATGAGTTATTTACAATACCAGACTCAATATTATGTTGACACATTGGAGGATTGTTTACTCTATGATTCTACCTATTCTAAGAGTACATTGACATATAGATATGCTTTTCATTTGTTGAGGGCTATGGTTTAATTTGTTTTGCATGGATCCATTATGTATTTATTGAAAATCATGATTCTACATTTGGGTTTTACAAGGATTTGTAATGTACTTGATTTGACAACCTCACTTGTTTTCCACTTGAGCATGGGGGTGCCCACATTAAGGAAGAGATCTTTCTAATACCTTGTTTTTACTTGTAGGAGATTCTTTGATAATTGGTCTATAACTCCATTTTTTTGCCAAACACTCTTCTTTATTTATAATGTGTTTCAGTCATTAGTTTATTTTCTCTCCATTCCATTAGATGGTAGCTATTATACCTTTATTTATAGTCACCCATGACTTAAGTATTTGACCTAGCCCCATTAACTTGTTATGAGAATAAACCTTTATCCTTTTGATTCTTCTATGGCTTATTTTATGAAATCCTTCATTGCACCCACACTCCATTGTTCATTATCTAATATGAATCCACATTTTTCCCTAAAGCAACTTGCGTGCACCCACACTCTATTAGAGAGAAACTTGCGGGAACCCTCAAAATGAACTAAAAATATATGAAACATATAAATTATACATGTTTTGAGTGGGAAGAATGAGAGGTCTACATTTTTTCATCCTTAAATTCAATCCTAAACCACTTGAACCAACCTTTTCAAGCGTAAATAGAAGGTTCATGGATGGGTAGACAACTTGTCTAGCCATTTCAAAGTTTAGGAGAATGATTTGATCCTATCCCCTTATCCATTTGAAAGGCCCATTACGGTGCATCAAAGACATTATTTGACTCCCCCATCATAAGTGAGAGCTTGAAAGAGAATAAAGCATGAGGAACCCACAGTTAGGTGAGGAGATCAAAGAGAAAGGAAATGTTTATATACTTATTGTAAACTTTTTTTTCTTTAACACATATTTCTCTTCTCCCCCCTCACAAATTTTTATCCTATTTATATGTAGATTTTTATACATTTTTGTCAATTGAGTTTAGCTTGTGTGGTTGGGTGGAATAGTTGTTATCCTCCCCACCTAGGTTTAAGTCTCATATGTTGACATGTTTACACTCTAGAATAGAGTAATTTGTTGCACTCTTAAGTGAGTCTATACTAAGGGTTGGCATAGTACCAACAACCTCTCTCTTGTCTTCAGGATGAGAGGGAGACTAAATTTCTTCCCCAAGTAATACCTAATGCCCGAAATTTTCTTTGGAAATAAAAATCCTTATACATTTCGATAATTAAAATGGTAAATTTTTGCGTTATTGGTAACTAATTAATGCCAATTGCTTAAATATACTTTAACTATATTAAATTATGCCAAAATAATGAGCAATTTGTTTTTTGTAAACTAATGCTTTATATTAATCAAATTCAACTTTACATGGAGTTACAAAGATTTCCAAAATGACCGTGGAGGACGTATCTCTCCTTAATAAACTCCATCATTCAACCAAACCCAAACTTAATTAGAGCTACGTCCAGAAGTGGCCTATAACATTACCCATTAGACCCACACAAAGATAGCAAACATATTTTCAAAAAACCATCAACATCGACAACCTATAAGCCATATATTACTGCCCAAAATACATATAACCAGAAGAAAAAAATTCGTGGCCCATTTACAAACAAAACATACCAAGAAAACCATCCAAGACTTAAGCGCCACAACCAGCCATAAAATTTACAACAATCAAACCAGAAGAGCTGACACATGCCCAACAGATTGGGCCAACAACCATTGCATAGATCGACATGCAACAAGGAGGCCACAAGAAATGTCAAGCACCCATCCTAATGAGTTGGGAGCCTTCACAAAAAACCATCAAATTGTACCTCAACCCACTGATCTCTCTAATCATTCTCAAAAGAAGAAGTATATGTTGGAGCCCTCATTCTAGAACCAGGAGGATCCATCAAGTCCCCTCCATTTGGTTCACAAACTATGTGGCTTTAAACACAAACTAGAAGAGAGTTGAATTTATCCACACAAAATCATTGATTCCTGGGCATTCTATTTACATCCTCCATTGACACAAACACATTGTACTTCTCCACTTGTTTATCCCTTGGGACTAGGCTTAACAAGGTCTTTATTTACCAATGAAGAGCCATAAAGTTTAGGTATTGTTTCTTCTTGCCCCTGGTGTACCCAGGCTCAGGAACCCAAGCTTACATATCCTCCATGAGCTTTGAATTAGAGAAATTGTCTTTTGACTCCGTTTGTGTCTCAAGCTTGTGAATTTCTTTATGAATTTCTGGAAAAACAACATTGAAAAAAATGACAATTGAGTCATGAACAAAAAATCTAACACCACATTAATGAAAAAATTTCATTTCTTTAATATGTATAACGGTTAGAAATATATATATATATATAATATTCATAGTTTTACGATCTTACAAATATTTCATTATCTTTCATTTAACTTTTTATTATATAATTTCAGTAATCTAATGATAAAAAAAGTAAAGTAATATAGCTTATTTTATTAGCAAGAAGCCAACCCCTTCTTGGAATAAATCCAATAGGCCTAACTATTTTTCAACCATAGAAAAGATCTATCTAAAAAATAGTGAAATGAATGACCAATTATATACGAATTCATTTTAAATCAAATGACTTTAGGAGCTCGATACTAAAAGTGAATGCTAGACTTACAACTTAATCTGAAGAAATATATGTTATCAACCCAAAATATATATATTATTTCTAAATTTCAAGATTATAGCATTATTGTCGCTCATAATTAGTTAATTCATGGGAACAAAATAGATTTAGAATCATTCATTTAAAACCAATCAATTAATTTTCATTTTATATTTTAATAAATCAAAACTATTTTTATTTTTCATTTAATTTTTTAGTTATTAACATAATATTAAATTTTCTAGTAATCATATCTCGCAATTTCAGCAAGAGTAATGAGGTACTCTAAGTTTAGTTAGGGAAAGTAGTGGCAAATAAACAAACTAACAATGAACCTAACATTATATTTAAAAAAAATACAAATTAATTTAGATGATAAAATAAATATATAATATAATATATATATATATATATATATATAAAATCTATTTAGAGAAATAAAATTATAATTATAATATATATATATATATATATTTGGAACAATTAATCTAAGCATTTAATAATCAGGACATTTTCTATTTATATTAGGCCAATATTGGGAGGGGTTTTTTGGGCTAACAATTTTGGAAAATATTTAAGGATTTAAATCTTGAGTGGGATCTAGCTCTAGAATGGAATCAATACACCATTTCTCTTCATCACAATCTTGTCTCCCTCTCACATTCTAAAGATATTTTTGCATGGTCCAATGCTTCTATATATTTCTACAGTCCAAAGTATGGCTACGTAGCCATTGCACAACAACCAAATTCCCACCCGCCTCCGGGGTGGGTAAAAAAACTATGGAAACAAAACTATCTGCCTAAATCAAAGCTATTTATGTGGATGCTCCTAAAAAATGTCCCAACTTGCGATATCCTACAGAAAAGATCATTTTGTGGGCCCAATATATGCTCCCTCTCTTTAGAGGATGTTGGAATATCCCTCATCTCTTCATACAGTGTCCCTTTTGTAATGTTCCTTTTTTGAGACATTGGGAAAGGAGAGTGTCTCATTAGCCTAGGTTACAAATTAAAATTAATTATGGGCTATGGTAGAATTAATTAATTAAAAGTGAAGAAAGAAACAAGACATTATAAGTCACTTTAATAAATGAAGAAAAGACCCATGGTATTCTCCCATGGTATTCTGATAGTCCATGGCTATTAAAACTTATGAGAGCTCACACTTGATCCAGATCTTGGAGGGCCAAGATCAAAGAGACTTGAATGTCAAGAGAGAGGAGAGGAAACATGCAATATTCAAAAGAAAGAAATTCTTTATTAAATCAGGGAAACTGTTACAACTACTTTGTGTGGACAAATATGTCCTTTAACAAAGTTAGACCCATTATTTATAGCCTTCTTGAGTTAATCTAGCTCTAGAATGGAATTAATACACCATTTCTCTTCGTCACAATCTTGTCTCCCTCTCACATTCTAAAGATATTTTTGTATGGTCCAATGCTTCTATATATTTCTACAGTCCAAAGTGTGGCTGCGTAGCCATTGCACAACAACCAAATGCCCACCCGCCTCCCGAGTGGGTCAAAAAACTATGGAAACAGAATTGTTCACCTAAATCAAAGCTCTTTATGTGGCTACTCCTAAAAATATTCCCAACCTACGATATCCTACAGAAAATATCATTTTTTGGGCCAAATATATGCTCTCTCTCTTTAGAGGATGTTGAACTATCCCTCATCTCTTCATACAGTGTCCCTTTTGTAATGTTCCCTTTTCTAGACATTGGGAAATGAGAGTATCTCATTAGCCTAGGCTACAAATTAAAATTAATTATGGGCTATGGTAGAATTAATTAATTAAAAGTGAAGAAAGAAACAAAACATTATAAGTCACTTTAATAAATGAAGAAAAGACCCATGGTATTCGCCCATGGTATTCTGATAGTCCATGGGTATTAAAAAATATGAGAGCTCACACTTGATCCAGATCTTGGAGGGCCAAGATCAAAGAGACTTGAATGTCAAGAGAGAGGAGAGGAAACATGCAATATTCAAAAGAAAGAAACTCTTTATTAAATCAGGGAAACTGTTACAACTACTTTGTGTGGAAAAATATGTCCTTTAACAAAGTTAGACCCATTATTTATAGCCTTCTTGAGTTACAATAGCATGGGTGGATACCATGGGCAAATGCCACTTTCCATTTAGATCAACTCCTTAGGCATGCAATTGGGATTATTGTTGGTGTTGTTGTTGAGTTGAGCTCTTGGAGTTTATTTGGGTGAGAGTCCACATTATGTAGAGGGTTAGTTTTGGTGGTCAATGGTCTACCCTAGTCAATCTAGTGGAGATGGGTTTCAGTATTAAGACATATACCCTAGAAAATTGGTAGAGGAGGGATCAAATCATATTTGCTCATTGGGCTTAACATGAAGATCATGAGGATAGGTCAATCAGATCTCTCACAGGGGCATAACACTGAAGGAGCTATTGTCAATCATTTAGATATCTTGCTAGAGTTTCAAAAATTTCTCAAAACCATACTTGGCATGTATTTCCAAATCCATATTTAATACAATAAGGTCAAATATTTGTTAAGCATTATTTTATTTTTCTTGACGAGTTTTTGTAAAGTGCCATGGTGTTATTTAAATTTTTAGCAAAATTTTCTATGCAAAATTTTTGAAGCAATCTGAAGAGAAAATTTATTGAAATTTTAGAAATAATTAAAAGGAATATTAAATTGATATCAGAGTTGGTTTTCCTATTAGCTTGAGGGTTTTATTGTCAAATTTGGCGAGCCAGATTTATCAATTGCAGAGTCAAAGGTCAAATTAGGTTGAATCTCCATCAAGTTGATGAGGCTAAACTATCACCTCCTTTAGAGCTTCTTACCTAGGCCAAGTTCACTAATTTTGTAGGAGTTAGATTCATTATGCTAGCTACTCGAATAATAAGAAGAGGTTGTAAAACTATTGAAATTGTTGAGGCCAAATCTTAAAGTTTGCGAGGCTAAACTTATGGGTTTTACTGGACTAAAGTTTACCCAATGGCTAATGCCAAAATTAGGGTTCCTACAAAATCTAATTTAACCATTACTAGAGTCAAGATTTCCTTAGCAGGTGAGGTTGAATTTCTAGGGTTTGAATCATCGAGTGTGTGAGGTTGAACATGAGGGTTTTTATTGGAGAGAAAATTACCCATTGCATCCAAATTTATTATGTTTGCAGCGACAGAGTTAAACTCTATTGGATATGAATTTCCTTAAGTCGTGAAATCCAAATTCATGGATTTAATTAGGTCAAGTCGGTCAAATATGTAGGCCAAAAAACCTAAATCATGAAGGTTGAATTTTTTACAATTACCAGGGGACGAGTTTGCAATTTATCTAAGTTGAGTTTGTGGGGTATTTAGTTGAAGTCAAAGACACCACTGTTGAGGAAGAATTCATAGTTTTTATTGGGGACGAGTTTATAAATTTTTCCAGGTTGAATTGATGCAAATCACTCTATGGGAAGGGGGGTAATTATTAAAGAAAAAGGGGCTAAATTTACCCAGTGCATGGAGTTTAGAAGTGGGCCAGAATTACCAGTGTGTGGAAGCTAGTTCTGGGGAGTTGAGTTATGAAATAATTCATTGTTTTACCAAAGATGAATTTGTAAATAAGGAAGTCAAATTGTTCTTTCAAGGTTTAGCTACATTTGGAGATAAATCAAGTTTTCTTTGGCCGTAGTATAGAGTCAAAAAACCTAGACGAATTGACACCATACCGTAGCAAGCAATTCCCTGAAAAATATTTCTAGGTTCCATCTTAGAATTCCTTCGAGAATTATTTTAATAAAAGAATAGTTGTGGCTTTAATTTCTGAGTTAAATTTGATTAATTGGTGGTGATTTTCTATTGTATAAATTTTTGTTTCTTTCAAGATAAAATTGTGCCACAAAAAAAAAAAACTGTAACAAACCCTTGAATTTTGGGAAGGCTTTTTAATGGTTGTAATGGAAAGGGGAAACCATAGTATTCTTGTAATCCCTTGAAATTACTAAAGAGGAATTTGAAAAATTAAAATTTTATTGGCTCATAGATGATAGATGGAAATGTGCCTTAGAAGGCCTCACAAATGCCATAAATAACTTGTTAGGAGGGCAGCAACAGTTCAATAATACTTCAGTGGGTTCTTTGGGAAATGACATTCTTATGGAGCAAAGAACAATACAGATCAGGAAACCCTTCTCCAAAAGAGTTCATATTTATCTTCAACAAAAGAAGTCTAGAGATTTGCAGAAGGAAAAGGACATGGGGAATTTTCTCTTTATACTTGGATCATATTTCAAGTTTATGAAGATAAGGGATGTTCATTGTCAATTGGAGGAATTGGACACGTGCTTGTACAAAGAATCCCAATTTGATTGGAGGATATTAAGTTGGGTAGTGAAGCCATCAATGTTTTCCTTGATCCAGCATAGGTTTATGGAACATCATTGTAAGGAGCTAAGGCCTACAGTTGCTTCTTTTCTTTGCAAGATCATAAGGATAACTACTCATGTTCCCCCTACAACAACGACATTCAAAGAAGGTTTTTACATATAATTATGAAGAGTTTCCAAGAATTATTTGATAATGAGGACGTTACCTTTGGTAAGAAACTTAAGATCTTGGATATGGTGGCCAAAACTAGAATGTGTGCCATTACCTTCAATCTAGATTGCATTGATTTTAATTTTTAGATATTCCATTATTTTTTCACCAGCATCAAAGAACATCATCCATGGATTATAAAAACTAGCATGCAAAATATATTGTCCTTGATTTTAGGTGATGATGATGCCATTTGCAGGCAGTTGTAATCGATGGTATTGGATATTTACAGAAATGAGCAAGTTGCTTCACTTGCTTCTCATGAACTCTCAGAAATATTAATTGAGCAAAACCTTAGATGGTTCAAAAGGTTGTTGATTGGAAGAGAGATAAATTCAATGTGGTTTTAAGTCACATGTTATGCTAGCAAGGGTAGGAACCAAAAGATAAGGAAGAAAAAATGTCCATCATAGCAAGGAACGAGGAAAATTGGCCACTGGGAAAGAATTGGTAAAGGAAAATATTTCTTGTAGTCAAGGGATGCTAAGGACAAAGGAGTAGGTGCAACCATGGAGCATGACTCAATGCCATACCCCAAGAAGAAAACATGGAAGCTAATGAGGAACTGGTAGAAGAAGAAAGAGATGATAAAGCACAATCCTCATCATCTACATATGCCATAGCATAAGAGGATAATGGAAGTAGTGCCAAGATCAGATGGATTGGTTGAACAAGTATGGAGAAGTTGTAAATTTGTAGGAGCTTGCAGGAGGCTTCTTAGAGATAAAGGAAAAACTCAAGAGGATAAAGGGCACAATATTCTAGAAGGATAGTGATCTTAGAAAATGGAGGATCAGGAATGCAAGGTCAATTGTCAAGCTTTTTAGTAGTGAGGAGCAATTAAAACACCTGAGAGGGCAACAACAAAAGCATGCTTTTAAGTTACTCTTAATGAGAGTAGGAAGTGAGATGTACAACAACCCTCTTCTAAGGCACATAAGAAAGTTTCACAGCACATGGAGTTCATAATTATAGGGGAGTATACAAGTGAATAATGAGCAACCTTGCACATTATTTCTCAACCCACATAAGGAGAAGGTGATGGATGGTTTGTACAAGGAAGCAAGAATTCAATCTTGCATGTTGTAAGAGTATGATGGCAAGTATATCAGGATGCAAACTTAGAATTTGGAACTATGATGTAGTGGAATCTCAATTATAATAAGAGTAGTGCAATTTTAACATGGTGGTCTATTTTAGGGATTGCTAATGACTGGTGGGAGAGGCACTCTATGGGAATTCATGGACTCCAAAGATGTTATTCTGGAAATTGATATCTGTTATGACAGAGGATCCCAATAGTTAGACTAGAAAGGGATTATGAGTTGGTATCCTATCGAATGGGAACTTATGGGATATTACTTCTAGCCAAAGGTATAACACAGTTGGAGTATTCAGACATTAGGGATATTAGATTCCCGATTTGGCAATGGGATCCATGAATTGGTCCTGACACATAGATTATAGATTCCATCTCACTGACGCAACAAGGATTCTTCAAATTCATTTGGGATCTTGGTATAGAGGTTAGTATTGCTTGGGGTCAAGCGATTTTGGGAAGAGAGGATTGTCATGTCCCTTTTTCTAAATATTAGTAAAGGGGAGTATCTCATTAGTCTGGGTTACAAATTAAAATTAATTATATGTTAGGGAGAATTAATTAATTAAAAGTGACAAAAGAAAAATAAATATTATAAGTCACTTTAATAAAAGAAGAAAAATCCCATGGTATTTTGATAGTCTATGACTATTAACGGAGATGAGAGATTGCTCCTTAGGTAGGCATTTGGGATTATTGTTTTGTTGTTGTTGAGTTGAGCCCTTAGAGCTTACCTAGGTGAGAGCCCACATTCTATAGAGGGTTAGTTGTGGTGGTCAATGGTCCACCCTAGCTGATCTAATGAGGGGTTTCGGTATTGAGACATATACCCTAGCAAGTCGAAAGAGGAGGGATCAAATCAGATCCGCTCATTAGGCTTAACATGGATATCATGAGGAGAGTTCAATCATATCTCTCGTAGGGGTATAATGTTGTAGGAGCTATTGTCAACCATTCATATATCTTGTTAGACTTTTAACAGGTTCTTAGAATCATATTTGGTATGTATTCTAGATCCATATTTAATATGATAAGGTTGAATATCTAATAAGTATTACTTGTGCTTTTCTTGATATTGTTTTGCAAAGTGTTATGGTGTTATTTGATTTTTTAGCAAAATTATGCGTGTAAGTTTTATGAAGCAATCTAAAGAGAAAATGTATCAAAAAATTTAGAAAATAATTAAAAGGAATATTACACTTTCACAACATGTGTCGGGAGAGAAACACATAAATCCATTGGAGAAAACAACACTTGGCAAGAAAATGTTTTGGATGAATGCTTAGAATTTTGGCTTCACAAGAAGCTCCCTAGCAATCTAAAAGCTCTTCCTTTTATTGTATGTTAGGGTATTTGGCTAGAGAGGAAGAATACAATGTTTGAAAATCAAGGGAAATCATTTATCAGAGTTGTAATAAATATTATAGCTTTATGAGACTCTCTTCCTATTCACCATCCCACTTTGAGGATTCAAAACAATTATAAAGTTCAAATTATTGAAGAAAAACCATGGGCTTTCTTTGGTAGAGTAGCACAACAAAAGTCATCTATGGGTGGCTCAGGAGGCCTCATCTATTTTTCTTATTCTCATTTCTTCTCTTTCTCTAGCAACATTGGGAAGGCCTGAAACAGCTATGCTGAGTTATTTGCTTTAAAATTACTATTACAATTTACTAAATTTATTTGTATCTTTGATTATATATATATATATATATTTTATAATATATATTATATTATTTATATATAATATATATATGTAATGTATGTATATGTATGTATGTATGTATATGATAGTATGTATGTATGTATGTATGTATTATACATACATATAGTACATATATCATCACACACAACACACACACACACACACACACACACATATATATATAACTAATATTATATATAGAGAGAGAGAGAGAGAAGAGAGAGAAGAGAGAGAGAGAGAGTCTATGATTGTCAATAAAATAGAGGCATGGAACAACTAGACTAAAAAATCACACATTGCTTCCATTATATCAAAATGTTATCGAAAGAGTGAGAACATACTCTCATATTTCTCACACATGTCTACAAGGAACAAAACCAAAAGGTTGATAAGCTTTTCAATGGACGATTGACATTGTATAAAGAAAAATAGAAAACCGAAGAAATCAGTGGAGGAATTTTCAACCACTACCAGTGGTTCCCTTAGGCATAATTATCTTGAATATGACTTTCATCCTACATTATATATATTTATGTTTCCTTGTTAGTTACGGCTCTAAAAATATGTTGTACACGGACAACAAGATACTTGCAAGGGCTTATATTTAAATTAAAGTTTTTGCCATCAACCCTTTCTCATGGACCAACAAATTATATACTTAAATAGAATAGGTGCACTATGTGTGTGTGTGTGTGTGTGTGTGTTTTGGAATTGGGCTTTCGAAATTTTAATTATTATTATTAATAATTATTAGGTGGATGGTAGGGATTAAACCTCCATAGAATATTCTTAGTAGTATAGGCCAAGATTTATTTTCTAAGTAGTTATGCAATTTTTCCCTTTTATTTAAAGTCATTAATTAAAAAAACCTTATATGAACTAGTGTCATATGAAATGAGTTATGATTTTTGGGGCATGTAGTATTGATAAGTCTTGGAATTGGCTGTGGTATTTACAAATTAAAAATTTTCATAATAAAGTGAGAGTGAATCTTCATGATTAAGAATCTTGTTACATATTTTTTTTAAATTTATGTATGCTTAACTTATAATATATTAATTATTTTTATCACTGATAATAATAAT
>APFE031236385.1:73547-109279 GCA_000404065.3 Pinus taeda | reverse complement strand
TCACAAATTTCATGAATTCATAATCTCTTCCCAAATCGAACACAAATTTCATGAATTCATAATCTCCTGCTAAGTTCTTTTTTATTCCCTTGTAATCAATAGATTCTTTTTCAAGAGTGATTCACCCTTCCCAAACGCAACATACAACTTCCTCTCCATTGTACTACAATCTCCAAGTGTGCTGTCCCCTTCCTTTTCAGTTAAGATATCGCGATGGAGCATATTCCCTAATGAGGAATATAGCTCCATCATGATGCTAATTGGTCTGGTATGCCAACTATATACATGCACTGTCCCAAGTAACAATTTTTATATTGATTTTTTTCAACTTAATCATAGAATCCATCACAGTACAATGGGAACATAGGGCGAGTGGTTCACCTTCCCCTATGGAGTACGCTCTCCAAGTCTATTAGTTGATTGGATAGTAAATGCACATATGCATTCATAGTTAATGGAGTATCTATAGAATAAATAGACTTAGATTATTTGTCAACAGAAGAATGAATTGCTCTTGTATGTTGCGTTCAGGAATGATTAATCACTCCTTAAAAAGAATCTATTGATTCTCTTACAATTAGTTGATTGGATAGTAAATGCACATATGCATTAAACATCACATTGTGACAAAGGTTGTCTCAACCATGGTCACATTGTGACAAACATTGTCTCTTGGTCCAGCGTCACATTGTCACAACCATGGTCCAACGTCACATTGTGACAAAGAATGTCTCAATATGGATATCAACCATGGTCAACAATGGTTAGCTATTGTCCAACATCGCATTGTGACAAATGTTGTTTCAATATGAAAATCAATTATGGTCAACCATATTCCAATGTCGCATTATGACAAATATTTATCTTAGGGTTTATAATATTTATATTAGGGTTTATATTCCTTAGGTTTATAATATTTATCGCTTGGGTTTAATATTATTCCCTTGGGTTTATAATATTTAATATTAGGGTTTATATACCTTGGGTTTATAATATTAATCCCTTGGGTTTAATATTATTCCCTTGGGTTTATATTATCAATCCATTGTGTTTTTAATCCTTTGGGTTTTAGTATTAATCCCTTGGGTTTATAATATCAATCCCTTTAGGGTTTATATACCTTGCATTTATAATATTAATCCCTTGGGTATAATAGTATTCCCTTGAATTTATAATATTTATCTTAGGGTTTATATATCTTGGGTTTATAATATTAATTCCTTGGGTTTATATTATCAATCCATTGGGTTTTTAATCCCTTGGGTTTTTAGTATTAATCCCTTGGGTTTATAATATCAATCCCTTTAGGGTTTATATACCTTGCATTTATAATATTAATCCCTTGGGTTTATTATTCTCTTTGATTTATAATATCAACCCCTTTGGTTTATTTGGTTCATATTCCTAGGGTATAATATTATTCATAACGTTTATAATATTAATCCTAAGGTTTAATATAAATCCATTGGGTTTACAATCATGGTCATCCATGGTCAACAATGGTCGAATGTCACAATGTGCCAAAGATTGCCTCAATATGAAAATCAATCAAGGTCCAACATCGCATTGTGACAAACATTGCCTCAGTATGAAAATCAATGATGGTAAATCATGGTCAACCATGTTTATTTTAGGGTTTATAATATTTATCTTAAGGTTTTGATACCTTGGGTTTAATCTTATTCCCTTACAACAAGCCACTATAGATATTGGAGACAAAGAGAGGCAGGGCCTCACATTTACAGCTATATCAAAAGTGAAATCAACAAATGGTTTGTGGATTTCACCACCTTTTTATTTTCGATGTTATACAAAAATGCAAGATAGTGCGAGAAGGGATTGGTTGGAAAGCGTGAATGGTCGTGATCATTATCCTTTTGATTTGAATTGGTGCAACTTTTTTCATCGGTCTCGATGTGTTTTGGAAGAGGCTAGTGTTTAATAATTATGTTCTCGTAGAGTGCTTAAAGTCTAATTTTGTATCAACCACATTTATATTGTCGTTTGATTTTCACTAAATGTTTATTTCAAAATTACTTCATTATTATTTATTAAATGATTATTAATATAATTATTGTTATTATCTTCATTATTATTAATTATTATTATTATTATTATTATTAATATAATATTAATTTGTTAATATGTTCTTATATTTATATTAATATTAATATTATTGATAATAACATTAATAACATTAATTCTTAATATTATCGATAATTGATATATGTACTTCATATGGGCTTATGGTCATTTATCAACCACATTTATTAATGTGATTGTGCTAGTATATAAAAGTAGTCTCATTTTTCATTTTATTAAAATCTTGATTTAATTCCTATGTGAATATTTTTAGTAGTCTTGAGGATAGAGAATTTAGATATATCCCAAAAGTAATTGTAACTTTTTTTACTTTTAGATTTAATTAAAAAAATGTTATAAATTTAAATTAAACTAAAACATTTTGATTGTGAAATGTCCACGAGGTTTTAGATAGACGGTGATCGGGTGCTCTGTTAAGGCACTCCTTGATGTGAAGTCACCGGTTCGATTCGGGGTCTTGATCGGGGTGATATATTGGACATGATGAAGATGTAGTACCACTAAGCTTACAAAAAAAAAATTGATTGTGAAATAAATTATGGTTTTTGGGTATGCACTATTGATAATTCATGGTATTGTCCCATTATATTGTAACAAAGTGGAGATGAATATCCATTGTTAAGAATCTTGTCATACTGTAAGTTTATTGTAAGTATTATAATTTTATGTGCTTGTTAATTAAATTTAAATATGGTTATGGAATCATTATTTTAATTTATAAACTAAAATGTATCGTAATTTATAACTACTACTTGTTATATTTTTGAATGTGATGTATATTATGATTTTCTTTCATCTAAAAAATTGTTTAATTTTATTAATAAAACCAAAATCAAAATATAATAAATTAGCTATAGAGACTGAAAGGAGGCAAAACAATATGAATAGAGACAATGGCTAGAAAATTAGGAGTATTTTTTAATGTGATATATATTATGATTTTCTTTCATCTAAAAATTTGTTTAATTTTATTAGTAAAAACAAAATCAAAATATAACAAATTAGCTATAGAGATTGAAAGGAATAATATATCTACTTTGGAAATAGAGATAATATTAATTTGTTTTAAAAATTGATTATTAATATCGATAACTCTTTAATATTATTCCTTATGTGGTCACAAATAGTAAGTATATATATATGTTTTTATTATTCAATCTATTAATTTATTTGTTAGTTATGATACGAAATAGGTGAATACATAATAATTTAATATTATTAATAATTGTTTATTGGTTATCTATATATAGTTAAATATTATTTTACTAACAGCTAGTTTTTAATTGTAATTAAAATTTAATATATTATTTCATTAATAAATAGCTAATTTCTTTAATGGCTTGTTTCTAATGGCTAACTCTCGATCTCTGTCGTTTGCTATTTATTCTTTAACATCTATGGATTTATAATAGACGTATTAATCTGAAACTTGCTTACTACATTATGGATCACAAAAAGCCTAAGATCTAAATATTTATTCTAACCATTTTTCTTTATATTAAAATTTATTTATTTAGTCAAACTAATCGTATATTATAAAGACGAAAAATTCTAGAACTATATGTGATTTTTTACAAAAACAAATTTACTTTTCATCATATGAATCATATAAACATAAATCAATTATAACAATTAAATTTTTATCTTTTTTATTGCTTTAACTTTTTATATTTTTTAAATATTTATACTCATTCCATTTAATATTATATTCATTCATTCCAAATTTAAGATTTATATTACTTTTAATTTTTAATTTTAAAATATTTATTATTCATTAATTGAGGCAGATCCACAAACTGTTTACATACTTACACTACAGATCTACCCTATAAACCTCCTCTAGGCACAATTATTTCCAAAATTTAAGTTTTTATTATTACATTGCTTACCTAATTTATATTTCTATTGAATTGTATATGCGCTTTGTAACATTATCTATGGAAACTATAAACAAAAAGTTTATGTTAATATTATTTCACTAAACACGTTACCTGTATCCCGTACGAAAACAAAAGCTCTTACACCAAAGACAAACAAAACAGATGCAGTTACTCAGTTTAACTGGTTATATAAATTTTAAGGAACCTTACACCAAAGACGTTTGTCTGTTAAAAGCCTAGAAAGGTAGGGGTCAGTAATGGCGAAATAACTCAGCTGTCAGTGAATTTTGACATCAACTCTTAACTGCCAACTGACTTTGTTCTGTTCAATGCGGAACACCATTAATCACAATGCACCTGACATATATTTATTGACTCTGGCCATGTTACAGGATCGCATGTGGATTGTCGGCGAGTTCCACTCTTCCATGCACATTCCTCTGATTCTATTATGTCCCATAACATCTTTAGGTATGCTATCCCATCAAAAAAAGAAACGATAATCACGACGAACCTGAGATACATATGCGTGCAACTCCGCAGTAGTAAACAACACATCACAATTTTTTTGGCGGGCCAAAAATCTACCAGAAACTCCAAAAATATCACATATAAACAAATCCATTATTTATGAATAGCTTCTTTCATTCGTTGCAGTGCATCGGCACAATCTGAACAGAACTGCTGGGGATCTGGAACCACGTCCTCGGAGACCAAAGCTATGAGCTTCCCCTTCCCACCATAGCTTATGAAATGCATCACTATGGGCTGTTTCAAACATTCATTCATTAAACTCACGATATATCTTTAGAAATCCAAATAGAGACACGTAAATTAAAGAAGCCTAAATAATACTCACAGCATGGTTTACGTATGCAGTGGGAATAATGTGAGTAACGTGATTGTCACAGAACTCAATTTCTTGCGCAGGCCCAATCACGTTAGAGAAACCCAACGTTGTGCTCGTACTTAACTTGTTGGCTAGGTACTCCACCAACTACAATTACAAATGTTGATTGTTAAATGTATTGTGGGTTGAATTTAAGTTTATGGTTGATTTTGGAATATTTCGATTAGAATAAAAGATGTATCAGAGAGAAGTCGGAGATTATAAATTTATGGAAAAAAGAGAAGTTAAATAGTGCACTTCAAATTTAAGATTTTTAAGACTTTTGTGATTTGTAGATATTAGTTTTATTGATTAATCACAAGTTAAATTTTGTGTTAGTTTTTTGATTTAATCATATAGTTAGATTTGTGGAGTTCCAACCAATTAATTTGTTCATTTTCAGGTAGTATATTTTCATCTACAAATTTAAGTTAGATTGCAATTTCCTGAATTTTCAATAAATTGATATAAATTTTTAGAATATTTCGCAATTAGATAAACAAAAATAAGCTCAAATAAATATTAAAAATCTACCATCTAAATAAAAATGACCCTGAATGAAAAACTTTGTGAAAACCATTCTATAACATGTGAACAGATCTGATGGTTAGAGGGATACCTTGGCTGCCACGGAAGTGCTAAAGGCAAATGTGAGGGAGGACTCGAAAGATAATTTTTTAATCCTGGACGTACTTGTTGTTCTTCGACAGTACTCCAGGGGATCTGCGTAATAAACCGTCGGTAACGGGAACAACCAAAACCCTAGTTTGTTGCCCCACATTACTTGGGTTGGATTTTTCATATTGCTATCAAGATTCTGTCAGCAATTCCCAGACAAATAATAAGGACAAAGGTGAATCTATATAGCTCCTAACCTGTCAAATATGTAATACTGGGTAGGGTTAGGGTTAATACTGGCTAGGGTTACCTTGAGCATTGGAGAGCGCCGCGTATTAACTGCAACTAGTGCTCTGGCACGCAAGTTCGATGGAAGGCAATATTCATGCTCTGCGCTTCCGACGCTATTTACAGCTGGTTTCGCTGAAACGTAGAAATTTCATAAAATAATGGAAACGCGAGTTGTGAATTGAGAATGAGAAGGGCAATGGATAGATGGGTTCGATAACTAAAATTAAAAGAAATTAGATACGGGCATCATACATGTACCATTGCGCCTGCTGAGATAACGCACAAGTCCTGCAGAAATGGCTCCCATCATGACATCATTCACAGTCTACAACAATAAATTTTCACACATTAGTGCCTGTATTGGCTCATCCAGTCTCATCTGAAGCATGATGATCACAGGCGTAATAATTTATAAAATGACAAAATATAGCAGTTGTATAATTCTTTTGGATGTAAATTGACACTTCACTTATCGTCAAAAACCAAACCCATCGTCAAGAACTAAGAAGCTAAACAAAAAAAACTAAACCCATCATCAAAAACTAAGAAATCAAACCCAAAAAAACAATAATGAGTGCTATAATAATGATAGTCATCAACATTCATAGCACTCTCTTATTGTTTTTCATGATGAGTTTAGCTTCTTTGTCTCTGATGATAAGTAGTGTCCACTCAAAACATGGGACCTTGGGCACACACAGTTTAAGTCGACATGGGACACGACCTTGGGCACACACAGTTTAAGTCGAGAAACAATATCCAACGTAAACAATTGTGGAAACTTTCATCACATATACAAACTAGTCTGCAAATATGAAAGAAATTAGTACTCCGTTCACTGCCTTCTTCACGGAGCATATATCCACCATGTCGAAAGTAACGTGAGCCAGGCGCTTTGTGTTACAGAATTTCATCTTTCTAGCGTCTTCTCTCAATAGATTCACATCCTTTTTCCAGAAAACAGTGGCAACGTAATCAAAGATTGTTAACAATGTGAACCAAAATGCTGCAAGCCAACCATAAACAGTCAGAAGAGTGCTTGATGTTTCTTTCACTCTGGACTTGTTTGGTTCTGGAATGGTTGGTAGGGATTTGGGATCAGAGGCTTTTCGTGTGGAGTTAACCAGAAGAGACAACAGAGACACACAATCTCCTACAGAATGATGGATTCTGAATACAAGGCTGGCTGCTGCCTCTCCTGATCTTGCATTCAAGACATGGACTTCCCACAGAGGTCTGGATGGATTCAGTGGAGGTGCAGTTGCAAGGGAAGCTGTGTATTCATTCACAAAGCCTGGATTCTGTGTAAAGGAAGGATCAAGGAAGGGGACAATCACATGATCATTTATCTCTACCTCTCTAAGAGACCACTTCAAATTATTGTTCTTGTCCCTTATCTGCAACCAAAAGGCATATCAGAACATTACTTTCAGCTCAAATTAAATGTAATATATGAAAAACCAACGCAAAACCATGGAATCGATAACCCTACACTAGATGATCTGCATTTCAACAAAAGAATGAGAAAGAAACTAACCAAAATGCTCGAAAATCTCTGGTGCTGTGCCACACTATTTTGAAGTGAAGTTTTCAAGGACACAACGTCAATATCTTTCTTAAATCCCACAATGGTAAAGATATAACTGTGCAATAACCTCCCAGTGGTCAGGCAGGCGAGTGGACTCAGTGGTTCTTCGTATGAACTTTTTCCATCTGCTAACTCAGACTTATCCTTGGGTATACACAAATAGTTTAAACTGCCTTCCTCCCCTGTTTTCTTGACAACAACCTCTCTCAGCTCATGATGAAGCAGCATGTTTCCTTTATCGAAACCATTGCTCGTCCCACTAGTATTTCTCATCATGTAGTCGACTGGAGATCGATCACTTGGACTAGGGCTGAACGAACTACCAGTTGATGGAATCACCGTCCCTTGATCGAATTCTCACAGAGCTTCCTCCTTATATGGGAGCTTAAAGCCTATATGTCATCAATGTTTCTTCCGTAGAAGGCTCGTGGGGAGATGGACCAGCATGCAAAGGGATAGAGACGTAGAAATCCCTTCAATGGTGATTGCAATATGCGAAGAATTTTTAGATGCCGTAAATCAATCTTCTACGTTCTCTCAGCATTTTTGGCATATTTTTTTGGTTAAAGTTGTTGGTAGAGATTCTTTGCTAGAATCTCAGTGAAGGTTTTTTTGGAGTGTTAAATTTTAGATTAGTTGGTTTACTTGGGGTTTAGTCTCCTCAGGTAGTAGGTTTAAATTTTGAGGTTTAAATTTTGTGGGATTAAATTTTGTGGAAAGGGGTGAGGGGTTTTGAATGGAAGTTATTTTGGGAGAATTAAAACTATTCCAAAAGGTGTTTTCATGGGGAGGGAATGAGGATAAAAGTCACTTTGGGAAAATTAAAACTATTCCAAGGGACCTCATCCCATTGTGAGCTGAGGGGTTAATGATGGAAGCCACTTAGGGAGAATTAAAACTATTCCAAAAAAGTCATCCCATTGTGGGCTAATCCTTTTTCTTCTATCCAATAAACCCGTAACTGAAACTACAGGTTCAAATCTCATGACTAAAAGTTGAAGATAAAAACCATTTTGAAAAAATTAAAACTATTCCAAAAAAATCAATTGAAAAAATTAAAAATATCCCAAAAAAAATCATTTCATTATAAGTTGATAGTTCTTTTTCAATCCAATAATCTTGCTGGCTCCAAACTAGACTCCCCTGACTACCAAATAAACCAAAAAAAAAACACAATGTCACCAATGAGAAAAAAACCAAAACCAAAATGAAAATGTAAAATAGTTATAAAACGCCATTACATCTGGACACACACGTATACTTTGGAAAAGGGTGGTTAAAGATTCCCTGATTTAGTATTGACCTATAGAATGTTAAATTACGTTGTATTGAGCTGTTGAGAAGTTATTGTCAAGAACTGAAAGGTCAATACAATGTGGTACCCTGTAGAGTTAATGAATTCTGCCAACGTGTTCGATGTCACAGAGTTCCTGGGACTGCAATGGACCCACTGTACTTGTATGCGTTTTTTATTGTCTTTAGAGAGAAATTGACCGAATTCAATGTTTACAATTACGAAATTACAACTTTCACACATACCCATGACCATTTATTTTCCTTCAGAGCATGTAATTGAATGTACAGCATCAATTTTGCCATATCTACCTCCTTTCCTTGAGCCTGTAATTGATCGTACATCATCAATTTTGCCTACTTAAAGCAAACAATGAAGGAAGTAATGTTTGTACAAGTTATTGTAGCTTGTCTACACATGGAAATAGTGTGGCCAAGCAATTTGTCAATGCAGAACTGAATATGTCCGATTTCTTAACATGATCGTTGTGTGTATAACCATGAAAATGACATGGCCAAACAGTGTAATGATGCGTGCATGTAGGCTTGCAAAATAACCAGTCTTCATTAAAGTGAAGGGCAGTCACGAACATCATTTTCTATTAAGAGAAATGAAAGAGAGTTTTATAGGAAAACGTAAGACTCTTAAATGCAAACATGAAAATTTAAGTGTTGAGGTTTATATTCAAGTACAATTATTAAATTACTATTAATAAATTAAAGACAAAATTAAAATAAAAGCCAGAAATGTTAGTTGAAGAAGAAGATCACTGAAAGACTAGTCCAAAGACTACCAGATTTCAACAAACTTTTTCAAGGTCGTTGTGATGTCAATGGAACAACTATTGGTGAAGTTCTCAGCCAAGAAGATAAGCCAGTAGCATACTTTAGCAAAAAATTAAATTAGAGCATGCATAAGTATATGTCTTATGACAAGGAGTTTTATGCAGTTGTCCAAGCATTGAAGCATTGGAGACATTATTTGTTGGCTAAGGAATTTGTCTTGTTTTAGGACAATTCTATGCTGCACTAGATTATGCAGCAGCACAAGCTAAATCATAAGCATGTGAAATGGGTGGATTACTTACAGAGATTCACTATTGTTCTAAAGCACATTAGTGGTCAAGCCAACAAGGTGGCAGATGCGTTAGGTAGAAGAAGCTTAATACTACAGGAAAGTGCAGTACAAGTGCTGGGACTCCAGTATCTTAAGGACTTGTATGGGACGGATGCAGATTTTAAGGAAGCTTATGAAGTGTGCAAAAACCCACTATTGAGAGACAATAGCCCATGGTTGGACTATAATATACAGGACGGGTTGTTGTTCAAAGGAGGATAGTTATACATTCCAGAGTGTTCCATGCAGGAGAACTTGATCCAGGAAAAGCACAATGGAGGTTTGGCCAAACACTTTGGAGTAGATAAGACTTTGGATCAGCTGTGCCACTTCTATTATTGGCCCAGAATGAGAGGATATGTACAGATTTGTAACCAAATACAGGGTCTGTTAGCATGCAAAGGGATGCATCCAAAATGCAGGGTTGTATACACCCTTACCCATTCGAAACATACCTTCGGACTCAGTCAGTTTGGACTTTGTCTTAGGTTTTCCGAAGACACAAAGGGGTTACGATCCCATCATGGTGGTGGTGGATCATTTCACCAAGATGGCGCATTTCATTCGTGAAGGAAGACAAGCGATGCCACGCATGTAGCACACTTGTTCTTTTTAGAGATAGTCAGATTACATGGCTTGCCAAATTCCATCATCTCTGACAGAGATGTGAAGTTCACAAGCCATTTCTGGTGAACATTATGGAAGAAATTAGACACCAAATTAAACTTCAGTTCAGCTTACCATCCACAGTCAAATGGACAAACTGAAGTTGTGAATAGGAGTATGGGGAATCTGCTGAGGAGTTTGGTTGGTGAAAACTCCAGACAGTGGGATTGTGTGCTTGCGCAGGTAGAATTTTCCTACAATGACTCACCTAATAGAAGTACAGGCAGGAGCCCTTTCTAGATCTTATATGGAATGCATCCATGCGAAATATTTGAGTTGTGGGATTTGGGTCAGTTGGAGCGCATCAGACTTCGCAAATGCAACCAATGATCTGCATGAGTTGGTCAAACAGAAGCTACAAGGCAGCAGCCAAAGATATAAACAAAGAGCAGATTTGAGAAGAAGGGAGGTATAGTTCAAGGTAGGAGACCTAGTATTAGCACACTTACGAGGAGAGCTTTCCTAAAGGAGAGTATAACAAATTAAAGATGAAAAAGATTAGGCCTTGTAGAATCTTTCGGAAGTTTTCTGCAAATGCTTACGAGTTGCAGTTACCTCCGAGTGTAGGAATCTTGCCCATTTTTAATGTGGCAGATCTGTAACCATACATTGTTGTTGATGTGGAAGACGGTTTGGAGAGACAAACATGAAATACTTAGGATGAGGAGGAACCATGGATTAAGCAGATGCCTATGGCACAACCTTTGGAAATAGAACAGATTTTGGACACTCAAGTAGCTAGGAAGACATGAAAAAATGAATATTTGCAGTATTTGGTCAAGTGGAAGAACCACCCTATTGAGGATTGTTCTTGGTTGGATGCTACATAGATCCAAACAGTCGAGTACTCTATTGAAGAGCTCACGGACAGGAACCATGAATTCAATTTACCCCGGTAGCTTGATGCAGGAGCATCCAACTAAAGAGCTACAGCTGGATGAACCGGTTATTTTCTACTGGACATAAATGAGTTTTTGGTTTAGTCCTTTTATTTAAAAAGTTAAATTCAGCTAACACAACCATTGTAATTGTCTAGTTATGAATGGTTAGGTCAAAAGTAGGTAAAAGTCAAAATTAGTTTTACTAGTTAGTTGTTAACTGAATGGCAGTTTCTCAACCACCTGCGAACTATCTAGGAAGGTATAAACCAACCAAATCTACCCAAGAGGGAGGTTCTACCATTCCTGAAAAAACAGGAAGTCTGTGTGTGTTGGAGAAATAGACATTAGAGTTTTATTTTCAATAAAAAATGAGTTCCTCAAATATTGTGTCAGTTTATTATCAAATATGTCGTGAGTTGTTGTGACAAATTGTAGACAAAAGAGAGCATGAAATTAAATTTATAGAACCCCAGGTTCACACAGGACACAGCCCGAGGTGGAGCAAGTAAAGATAATGCACCAGATAACGAATTGCAGGTAATCATATGTTCAAAATTAAACAAGCATCTACAAACATTTTATAAGAATTCCTTTTCATTTCCAAGTTCTGTATACAAAGCTGAGTATAGATAGTCCATATCTAATTTACAAAACCAACAGAGCAACATTTAAGAAAAATGAAAGAACCTTGTTAGTGTTTCATCACATAGTGTATAAATAACGTTAAGAACCATCGAGGGTTCCTTCAAATTTACAAAGGAGAAACGAGGAACAAAACAAGTGTCGGTTAATCTAGTCAACTAGGGTATACACTGAGAACCCATTTGGGTTTCTTCATATTAACTTATAAAATTGAACAAGGGAGTGAGAGAAAAATTCTATCCTATTAGACAAGGAAGATTAGGAGCGAGACGATGTCGAAAAGCCCCCACCAGAATCGAGCCACCTACAAACACAAACAAAAGAAAAAATTAGATGTGTTTCACCATATTCTCTAAAAGAAAACAAAGCATAGAATAATTAAATTGTATTAAAAAATTATATTACATTCATCCACTAGAAAATGATATTCATAAATTTATGAAGGAAAATTATATAAATATATTTTGGTGGTATAAATGTTCACATGTTTGTAATTATTATACTCTAACTAAATGTTTATAATTAATATGAAAATTGGGTATTTGTATATAGATGAAATATGACTATAATTTCATTTCGTTATTTCGTTATGGCTTTCTCAAAAAAAATATAGTTTTAATTATTTGAATAAAAATGATAATATAATTGTTATTTGCATTAATCAAATATATATGTATAAAATTGGATTATGAATTTAATTTAAATTTGTTATATTGTTTGAAAAAATTGATTGGTTTTAACTATTAAGATAAAAATTATGATTTTGTATTGTAATTTTTTTTGTTTGGTTTCAATCACAAGATTTGACCTAATCACAAGTTTGAATAAAATAAAACAAAGCATAAAATAATTAAATTGTATTAAAAATTTATATTACATTCATCCACTAAAAAATGATATTCATAAATCTATGAAGGAAAATTATATAAATATATTTTAGTGGTATAAATGTTCACATGTTTGTAATTATTATACTCTAACTAAATCTTTATAATTAATATGAAAATTGGGTATTTGTATATAGATGAAATATGACTATAATTTCATTTCATTATGGTTTTCTAAAAAAAATATAGTTTTAATTACTTGAATAAAAGTTATGACATAGTTGTTTTATATGTATAAAATTGGATTATGAATTTAATTTAAATTGGTTATATTGTTTGAAAAAATTGTTTGGTTTTAATTATTAAGATAAAAATTATGATTTTGTATTGTTTTTTTTTAAATAATTTTTCTTCTTAAAACTAAGAGTAGCATTACTATGTTGGGTCATAGAACTATTATCTTTGAGCATACACACTTACATTCCTATCCTCACTCCCCATCACCCACACTCAGAAGGGTGTGGATGTGTGATTTTTCTTTTTAAAGTTATTAGTCTTGTTATATTTCTTTTCCACTCTCATGTTTTGGTGTATACACAAACATTCATATGCTTAACCCCCACAACTTATCCTCCCCAAAGACAAGGATGTGAATGTGTTTATAATTTTTCTTTTTGAAGTTATTAATATGTTACATTACTTAGCTTCACATGTCTCATGTTTGGGCACATACACACTTTCATATCCTTATCCCCCACCACCAATCCTCATAGAAGAGAAGTAGGGATATGAATGTGTGCATATGACATAAAAGTTCACATGATTAATATTATAATATTTTGTACTCCAACTAAATATGTATAGGTACTATTAACAGTAGTCAAATACTTTATGAACACTATAAAGATGAAGATATGAATGTGTGTATAGCTTTCTTTCTAAACATGCTTAGCAACACACGCATTTTCATATCCTCATTCCCTGCCACCCACACTACCAAGAATGGTGATATGAATGTGTGCATGTGGCATAAATGTTCATTTGACTATTATAATTACATTTTTTACTTTTAACTAAATATGAAAATTATTTTTCTAAAGTTACTAATAATGTGTTAATGATTTCCACACAAATCTCATGTTTGGGCATTGATACGTGCATTCATATCTTCAATCCCCACTATCCACACTCCCTGTGGATGAGGAGATGAATGTGTCTATAATTTTTTTCTAAATTTATTAATAGTGTTGAATTTCTTAGCCACAAAACTCTCATATTTGGGGCACACACGTTTTCAACACTTCATTCCCTCACCACCCACCCTCCTAGGAGTGGTCATATAATGATCCAGGTGGCTCCAGACACATGCAAAAGTCCCATATGACTCAGAAAGGGTCAAAATTAAAAGTGGTCATATTGCTCTCAAACTTGCAGTAGATCAAAGTGCTCATCGCCCTAATTCCAACGCTACAAACGACACTTAAATCTGAGCTCGTATGACGGAGATAGGGCTAGTCAAATTTCAGGGTTGACTTGGCCAAGTGGCAAGGTTAATGGTCCTACAAATTGCACTGGCAGTGATCATCGGAATCCGACCACTAGGTGGACGAAATTGTTGCCTCTTTAAAATGCCCAATGACATTTATTTTCATTAAAAAAAAAATTACCCTATATATAACTCATTATAACGAATATTGTTGAAATTTGAAGCATGGTTAACATATGAAAACCATATAAAAAATATGGTGTACGTCACAATAATGATTGGGACAGAGGCGCCCTTATTTTCATAAAAAAAATCACCCTATATATAACTCATTTGGTCCTACAAATTGCACCGGCAGTGGTCACTGAAATCCAGCCACCAGGCGGGCAAAATTGTTGCCTCTTTAAAATACCAATGACCCTTATTTTCATAAAAAAAATCACCCTATATATAACTCATTATAACGAATACTAATGAAATTTGAAATATGGTTAACATATGAAAACCATATAAAAATATGGTGTATGCCACATTAAGGATTGGGATGGCGATGCCCTTATTTTCATAAAAAAAAATCACCCTATATAGAACTCATTATAACGAATATTGTTGAAATTTGAAGCATGGTTAACATATGAAAACCATATAAAAATATGGTGTACGTCACATTAAGGATTGGGACGGGGCTGCATTGAGCACACCTCGCATATCATAACCCTCACCATGTAAGGGATCCGGTGGGGGTCGAACCCGCTCAGCCCATGTCACCGACCCTGAAGTAGGTGACCCTAAATTAATACAAAACAAACAAAAACAGTGTGACGGTGTTCAAATTAGAGCGAGCGGGTTTTGAACCCGAACCGCCTCCATACTATCCGCCCAATGGAAAAGACAACACACAGGGCTGGGCTTTGCAATCTCTGTCGCCCAGTGATAAAAACTCCACCTTTAGAGCAGGTCAGGAGGTAGAGAAGAGCCGAGCAGAATGAGGAAGCACCGAACGAGAGCAACCGGTGGAGGCAGAACCAGTTTTATGTGGAACCATGACTAGAGTAGAACCTTGACATAGTGACCAAGGTGGAACTTGGCATGGATTTCGAGACAAAATATTCCCTAATGCTTTGAGGAATCTTTAAGATACCTTAGGAGGTAAAAATTCTTTTTGTCAGAATGTAATCAAGTCTAGAGTCATTTTTCTCAGATTTTCGTAGGGAACGAGGTCGAATTCACCTTTTGAGGAGTAGATTTACAGATTCCTAGTAGAGTAGAATCTTCAAGAATCTTGAGGGAATCTTCCAGATTCCTTGGAGGCTAAAATTTCCCAGATCTGGAATGCAACCAACTTTATACTCATTCTTCTTAGAATTTTGCAAGGATCTCAATGGCGAGATCAATTTTCTGATTTGAGTTGCAGATCTTTAGTCAACCCCAGGAGGGAGTCTTTGGAGAATCGCGAGGGAATCTAAAAGATTGCTACATGCCCAAAAATTTCCATTGTCAAAATTCAAAAAATGGATAGTCAATTTTACACCTCTCGATGACACAAATTGAGTGGTGCAATCCATTTTTGCATCTAATCCTTCTATTTTGTGGCCATTTTTCATATTGGACTGACAGTGTCAGATTTCAGAGTGTGGATAGTCGATCTTATGCCATACGATGTCACGATTTCGATGGTGCATTCAAATATAGCAGTTGAGTATGTCATTCTTCAGTCATTAGGAGAGTTGAGGTATATGAAGTGTTGTTTTCATGTACTTCTTTGATCATTTGTTGTGAGATGTACTATGTTGTTTAGATTCCTGCTTGATGTATGATGCGAAATCTTGTATCTATTTCATGTGAGATGTATTCGTTGTGGATTGTATGTATGTTTAGGTTGAAATCCCTTTGAGGCCATGATGGCGGGATACTCATTGTCCCCATGTGTAAGTTTATGTCATGCTAATAGGAGGTTTGTTGTGAGTGATATTTCCTGTAGCACAACATCTCATGGAGAGACTTTTCCACTCATGTAGAGGGCATATGTCCGTGTATGATAGATAACATAGTCCATGTACATCTTCACCATTTCTAGCACTGAATGAAGTGACCAACACCATCTTGACACTAGGCCTGGAGACGTAGTCCACACTGGACAAACTCTGTTATCAAAGTCTTGTGTTTTGTTGTTGATTCTTGTCATGTTCCCTCTTCTTTACAACATGCTTATATGTCCCTTTATGCTCTTTTAAATGCAATTCTAACTACATCATGGAAGTAAAAAATCTTGGTTAATGAGTTAACTCATATCAAGTTTGGTATTAGAGCGATCTTCACGTGGGTGTGAATTGCTAGCGTGAACAATGGAACGTGCAGCGATGGAGGATGACAAAGCAATGTACGAGACCATGCTCAGAGTGTCCCAAAAGATGGACATAATGTATGAAGCTCTACAAGAAGAGACAAAGGAAAAGCAATGATTGCAGCTTCAGTTGTGAGCCATGGAAGAGGCACTAGAAGAACTGAAGCACAACAACCAGAGTCTTCAAGTAGAGAACACTGAATTGAAGATGCATTTACAAGAAGAGAAAGAGGAGAAACATAGTTTGCTATGATAGCTGCAAGCTAAGGGCGAGGCCTTGGAAAAGATGCAATGTGACCCATGTGAGGTAAAAAAGTAATTCTCTGGTTTCATGTATGTTTCCTCATGATGATTTCGCTATTTTTGAAAATCATACCACAGGAATTGACTCCAAATTGTTGAAGAGAATGGGGTATGAAGGAAATGGCTTGGGCATTAATGGCCAAGGAATTGTCAATCCCATCAAAGTAGAAGAATTACCCTGTCGAACAGGACTTGGGTATGTCGGGAAGGAATTTGGGGAATATGCCAAGTCAGCCAGTGAACCACCAACAACAAATGATGAGAAGCCATCATCAGTTCTTTCCAAATCGAAAATGAAGGTAAAAGATGTTGATTTCCCTTCAATTTCATCTTCACATAGTATGATTTCTATTGGAAATGTGGAGATACCAATTATAGGGACAAACATGAGGCTCCTTACCAGGATGAGGTACAAGGAGGAAGAAGAACTTGGTGTTAATAACCAAGGCATTAATCAACCATTGGAGGTTGTGCAAAGATCTAGATTTGCAGGCTTGGGATACACCAAAGGAGAATGCTTGAAGGTGTGAGATGCTTCCGAGACATTGTTGAAATCATCAAGAAAAGAGAATGATGAGAACACATCACCATCATCCCATGGTAGTGCCCATTGCAAGGAAAGAGCTTAGGCAAGCTCGCATTGCTATAATGATCCCACAGATAGCAAGGAAAGGTATAACTAGTCTCGATATTTGAATGTTCATTTCAATTATAATCAAGTTGTTGGAGAGGAACGTAAATCATGGAATCAAAAAACATGTAATTTTTTTGGTTTACATAACCATGTATTTGTCGATTGTTGGAAGAGAATGGCAGCACAAAAAGGGATGAGGTGTGAAAGACCCTCTCACCAGCAGGCAAAGAAGAAGGTAAAGCTGATTTGGAGGAAGAAGACCTATTGCAGTCATTGCGAAAGAGGTGGCCATCAAAGAGCCACGTGTTGGAGGCTCCATCCAGAGCAACACCTTAAAGACAAAGTGTCCGTGCATAAACCAGATGAAATGGTTGTTCGACCAGTGAATGCGCGACAAGGAGGTGACCCATTCACCTTGTTAAGTGAGAAATGGTTCTTCTAGGTGCGATAGAATGTTATGGTCTTATTTTTTCTCAATCATGTGTTGCATTTTAAATTGTAAAAGTGATGAAGTGTTTTCCATCACTTGTTAAGAAACAATGATGTCTGGTCTTATTTTGTGATGCATTTTAAACTGTGAAAGTGATGTTGTGTTTCCATCACTTGTTAAAGCAACAATAATATTTGGCCTTATTTTTGTAAATCATGTGTTGCAGTGATGATGTGTCTTCCATCACTTGTTGAAGCAACAATGATATTTTGGCCTTGTTTTCATAACTGGGGTATTATTTCCATTTTGATGTAAACTTGACCACCGAGTATGTGTTATAAACTCATGGAAAGTATGGGATGCTTGGGTCATTAGTTGGTCTTTTAAATCAAGCATGTAATTTGTAAAAAAATGTACTACAAGTTTGCAGAGGATGCAGGTGTTGGCTCATTGCTTATGGCTCCGAAGGACAAAGGTGAAGGAGAAGGAAGGGTGACATATCAAATACTTGTAACTATAGACAAGGTACAAAGAAGTTGCAAATTATTTTTCATGCTTTTGGAGGACCAAAATCTCCTCAGTGGGGAGGCTTGATCTAGGTGGCTCCAGACACATGCAAAAGTCCCAGAGGACTCAGAAAGGGTCAAAATTCAAAGTGTTCAGATTTCTCTCAAACCAGCACCAGATCAAAGTTCTCGTCACCCTGATTCCAACGATGTGAACAACACTCAAATCCAAGCTCGTATGAGGGAGATAGGGCCAGTCAAAGTTCAGGGTTGACATGGCCAAGTGGCAGGTTAATGGTCCTACAAATTGCACCGACAACGGTCACTGGAATCTAGCCACTGAGCGGGAAAAATTGTTGCCTCTTTAAAACGCCCAATGTCCCTTATTTTCATAAAAAAATCACCATATATATAACTCATTATAACGAATATTGTTAAAATTTGAAACATGGTTAACATATGAAAACCATATAAAAATATGGTGTACATCACATTAAGGATTGGGATGGGGCAACATGGAGCGGACCCCGCATATCATAACCATCACCATGTAAGGGAGTCGGCAGGGTCGAACCCGTCTAGCCCACGTGGCTGGCCCCCAAGCAGACAACCCCAAATTAATACAAAACAAACAAGAAAACAACACAACAATGTTCAAAATTAGAGTGGCCAAGTTTTGAACCCGACCTACCTCCATCCTATCCACCCAATGGAACCAATAGCCCACGGGGCTGGGCTTTGCAATCTCCGCTACCCACTGATAAAAACTCCACCTTTGGAGCAGGGCAAGAGGGAGAGAAGGGCCAAGCGGAATGGAGGAAGTGCCGAACGAGAGCAGCTGGTGGAGGTAGAACCAGGACTGTGTGAAACCATGACCAGAGCAGAACCTTGACGCAGTGACCAAGGTGGAACATTTCTTGGCACAGATTTTGAGACAAAATATTCCCTAATGCTTTGAATCTTTAAGATTCCTTGGAAGGTAAAAATTCTTTTTGTTAGAATGTAATCAAGTTTATAATCATTTTTCTCATATTTTCATAGGGAACACAATGGCGAGGTCAGATTCACCTTTTGAACAAATTTGAAAATTCCCAACAGAGGAGAATCTTCAAGAATCTTGAGGGAATCTTCTAGATTCATTGGAGGTTGAAATTTCCTGGATCCAAAATGAAACCAACTTTATACTCATTCTTCTCAGAATTTCATAAGGATCTCAATGGCGAGATCAGTTTTCTAATTTGAGTTGCAGATTTCCAATCAACTCGGAGGAGGGAATCTTTGGAGAATCATGAGGGAATCTAAAGGATTCCTACAAGCCTAGATTTTTCCGGTGTCTGAATTCAGAAAATGGATAGTCAATTTTACACTTCTCGACGACAAAAATTTAGCGGTGTAGTCATTTTTTGCATCTGAACCTTCTATTTTACGACCATTTTCCAGATTGGACTGACGATGTTAGATTTCAGAGTGTGGATAGTCGATCTTATGCCATGTGATGCCACAATTTCGATGGTGCATTCAGATCCAACAGCTGAGTATGTCATTCTTAAGTTAACAGTAGATTTGAGGCATATGAAGTGTCATTTTCATGTACTTCTTTGATCATTTGTTGTGAGATGTACTGTGTTGTTTCGATTCCTGCTTGATGTATGATGCAGAATATTTGTATCTATTTCATGTGAGATGTATTGACCATGGATTGTATGTGTGTTTTGTTTGAGATCCCTTTGATGCCATGATGGCGAGATACTCATTGTCACCATGCATAAGTTTATGTCATGGTGATAGGAGGTATGTTGTGAGTGATAGTTCCTATAGTGGAATGTCTCGTGGAGAGACTTTGCCACTCATGTAGAGGGAACATTTCCTTGTATGAAAGAAACCAAAGTCCATGTACATATTAACCATTTCCACCACTGAATGAAGCGGCCAACACGATCTTGACACCAGGTCTGGAGACGTAGTCCACACTGGACAAACTCCATTATCAATGTCTTGTGTTTTATGTTGTTGATTCTTTTAATGTTCCCTCTTCTTTACATCATGCATATATGTCCCTTTATGCTCCTTTAAATGAAATTCTAGCTACATCATGATGTAAAAGATCTTGGTTAAATCTGGGATTTGAGTCAACTCCAATCATATAAATGTGTGCATATGGCATAAATGTTCACATGATTGATATTGTTACATTTTATAATTCAATTAACTATGTATAGCTACTATTAACAATAGCTAAACACTTTATGAACATTTTAGAAATGAGGATACGTATGTGTATAATTTTTCTTTCTAAACTTATTAATAGTTATACATTACTTTACCACACAAATCTCATGTTTGGCCACACACTTTCATATCCTCGTCCTCCATCAACCACCCTCCTAGGAGTGCTGACATGAATGTTTGCATGGGGCATAATTATTCAAATGACTATTATTATTACATTCTATACTTCAATTAGATATGTAATATTTCTTTTTTAAATTATCAGTAGTGTGTTGTTGGTTTCCCAACAAATCTCATGTTTGGGCATACATATATACATTCATATTCTCACCCCCACCACTCACCTTTCCTATGGATGAGGTTATGAATGTTTCTATAAGTTTTATCTCTAATGTTATTAATAGTGTTATATTGTTTGGCCATACAACTGTCACGTTTCGGTGCACACACACATTCATTCCCCATCCCCCACCACCCAACCCCATAGGAGTGGTGATATGGATGTGTACATATAGCATAAATGATCACATGTTTGTTATTATTACATTTTATACTTCAACTAAATATGTATAGCTATTATTAATAGTAGTCAAACACTTTATTAACACTTTAGGAATGAGGATATAAATGTGTTTATAATTTTTCTTTCTAAATTTATTAATAGTGTTAGATTGCTTGGTCGTATAACTCTCATGTTTGGGCATACATATACACATTCATATCCTCAACCTCCCTCCCTCCCATTAACCTTCAATATGGATGAGGATATGAATGTCTCTATAATTCTATTTCTAAGTTCATTAATAATGTTACATTACTTGGCCACACAACTCTCATGTTTGGGCACACACATAGTCATATCCTCACCCCCACTAGCCTCCCTCCCAAGGGACAAGGATATATATTAGTTACTATTAATATTAGTCAAAAAAATTATTAACACTTTAGGGATGAGGATACGACTGTTTTTATAGTTTTTCTTTCTAAATTTATTAATAGTTTTACATTGCTTGGACGCATAAATCTCATGTTTGGGCATACGTGTACACATTCATATCCTCACCTTAACCCCCCCACTACCCCCGCCCAAAAAAACTCAACTTCCCTATGGATGAGGATATGAATATTTATATAATTTTATTTCTAAGGTTATTAATAATGTTACATTGCTTGGCCACACAACTCTCATGTTTGGGCATGCAAATATTGATATCCTCACCCCCACCAGCCACCCTCCCCAAGGACAAGGAGGGTGGCGAGTGAGGATATGAATGTGTGTGTGCCCAAACACTAGAGTTGTGTGGCCCATCCATCCATATATATATCTATATATATATATATATATATATATATCATTCCTAAAAATTCCAAAAGTCATTTTGAGAATTCTTGTGTATCTAGGAGCTTGGGAATGAGTACCAAATGTCCCAATTGACTAGGAATGACTCTAGGATTGTGAGAGAATTTAGGGAACTTTTAGTTCATGAAATTGAGACCATGGGAGCACATTTCCAGTGTAAGAAAATTCATGGGAATAATTAGACCATGTAAGGATTATTGCCTTCTTCAACTGGATCCATGTTTATTGGTAGAGATGGTTAAGGTGATCCTCTAGTTCCTTGTAGACCTCGTAGAAGGCCTTGATTTGGAGCTTGTGCCAATGCCTTTAGTGCCATGGTTTCAACACCATGAAAACATAATAGGGAGAGTATCCTCTATATAGCTTGAGGATGGTACATCATGCTAACATTTAATAACATCACATAAAAAACTTTAAAATTTGGTGGCCTATAAAGATTGTATATGCATTTGAAGAATCTTAAAAGCATTGGGATCAAAAGCACATTTCTAACAGTTTCCTAAACATAACCATACTTGTCATATATCCTACTCCAAAAGGAATTTGTGTTCTGTGAATAATGAAATTTGGCATGTTCTACAATATTCTAGGTATAGTAGGTGAAGATGGGCTCCCATGCATGTTGTTTCTTATATCTTACAAATTTTGAACCACTAAATCACAACCTACTTTCTTAATAGGCCCACATCCTACTTTCTTAATGTGTTCATATGCTAAAAACATACAATAGATTATAGGTAAGCATCATAGATCAAATTGCAAAATTGTGGTGTCCTTTAAAGACTATTTAACCTTGAAAATCAAAATAGGATATATAAGGTAGATTTCCCTCATAAGAAGAAATTAAAAAAAAGGATTAAAACAAGTTGAAAATAAATACTTTAAATTCCCCTTGGGGTAAAAAGAGGTAATTCAAATAAGAACCCCTTGATTCATTGCTTTCTCATAAAAAGTTTAGGCATTTTTCAACACAAAAATTGAAAAAAATCAAATTTCCCAACACAAAAAAGGATTGTAGTGACTTACATTATTACATATTGGTATATAGTACAATTTGGGTGTATTTAATGCTTAAGAGCATACATTACCTCATAAAAGGTCACAAGTACAAATCCAAATCGGGATAGAGTATGCACACCTCAATATATTTTAATAATCAAATCATTCCATGGAAGTGTGTTCCTTAACCCAGAAACAAAGGAGTCTCGCATACTTATTTGGTTTATAGCTTCCTAGTGACCTTAAAATTAGATTATTATTTTATTATTTATTATCATACTTGTTGTGGTTAACAATAATGTTTTATTTGAATCTAGTTCAATATAATTCATTGGCCTTTGTCTAAAGATCCCATTAGAACATAATTATTAAGAAAGTAAGGTTGATAATTGTTTATTTTCTTTGTTCAAGATCCTACATGAAATACCAACATTGAAAAAAAATCAACTTGATAAAAGTCTTCCAAATCCCTAAATAGTTTGAAATAAAAGGCAGTGACACCTACAAAGGTTCAACTACTATGAAAGACACAATAACATATTTTATATTTTAGATTGTGAATTGATTCATGCTTGAATCTTATTACCATGGAATGGGTAGAGAAACTAATAAGAACACCTTATAAAAGAATCTAGGTGTATGTTGTTTGCCTTCATCATGCCTTTCTGACTCTAAATTTAGTGAATCCTTGTGAAGAAAATCCACTATTGGATGGTGTTCTTCTATCTTGAAATAATTTAAAGTTTAAAGAAAAAGACAAGGAATGGAGGTCAGAAGTTGAAATAAGAGGATTTTCAAATAATATTGAATTAATAAAATATGTTTCATTTCAAAGGAATTATGGACCTTAATTCACACACATGGTCTGTATAGATGCTTTCAACATCATTCTTTGCCTTGAAAATAGTAATAATTCATTGCCTTAAAGGAATCACATTGAGTGGGTTTATTTATAATGTTATTTAATTTGTTTTCACTTTAAACTTGAATATTTATATTATTGATTATAGTTAAGTTTATTTTGTAAAATTTAATTTATTTTTTAATATATAATATTGTCATCTTCAATCTATCATTTATGATAAATGTGGACGAAACTTCTAACTACTTATACCTAGTTATACCTAGTTAGGATTTTTGTAGAAAAAAAAGGCTCATTTTTCAAAGATTCCTTTGACTTCATCCAAAAAAACTTGAAATATTCCCCTTGATAAACAAAGCATCATGGTAAGTTTTGATGTAGTTTCCCAATTCACCAAAATACCTATTCTTGAATCCCTAGATCTTATTATCTACACTTGTTGACACTAAAACCTTGGACTTTTTTAAATCTTCCTTAGCTCCGCTTTATTTACTTCCAAAATATTTCGGTAAGATCGAACAAAAAGTGTAGCCATGGGGTCATCTTTATCCCCAGTGATTGCCAATATTTTTATGGAAACATTTTGAGGATTTAGCCTTAAATAACATCCATTTTAAACATAAATGTTGGGTTTAGTTTGTTGATGGCACCATTTTCATGCAACCTCATGGGCGTACCTTATTGAAATCTTTCTTTAACCACATTAACAATGTATCTCCCCTCATCTAGTTCACTATGGAAATCCAAAAGGATAACTCTCTTCAATTCCTAGATACTCTCATCCTCCCAACCTGATGGTAACCTTACCGATACGTTCATACAAAAAAAACACCGATAGGTACCTTCATGCCCAATCCCACCACTTTCTAACTCAAAAATTCATTGTCTTTAAAACTATCATTTCTCATGTCATTTGAATCATCGCTCCCCACCTCATTAAGAAAGAAAAATTTCACCCCATTAACATTCTTCTAACCAATGGGTACTTTGTCTCCCAAATTAACAAACTTTTTCACTCAACTTTTAAATCTAGAAATAAAAGCTCTCATTCATTTACTCCACATTGAGATCTTATATCTTGTCCCTTGTAACATCCCAATTTTTCTCCTTGGAAAATTTGCAATTAAAATTGTTATAAACTATGGATGGATATTTTCAATTTATGATATATTAATCACCATGAAGTAAATATATGATGGTGATGTGGAGTCTGCGGTGATCTGAGATGTGGCATCCAGAAATCCAAAAGATTTTCATTTCTAGATGAATTCAGAAAATGTAAGAAATTTGGATATCTAGATGAGTGAAATAGTGATGCGCGTTAATTGTATTGAGGTGGCATGGTGTTGCCATGGATTAGAGGCATAATTATGCTAAGGTGGACGCCAAGTGGTAGTCATCATGGTAAAAGTGACATAGAATATGGAAATTTGAAATTTTATCTTTTTTCATAAAAGGGATATCAAGAAAATTAATGCATTGATTAAGTGCATTATTTGAATCCAGATAAATAAAAAAAAAAATAGAAAATGTTATAGGGAAAAAGATCTAGAACTATATAAACAAAGTATGATGTGTCAGAATTGTAAATGTGGCACTATCTGATGATGACATGTGGGATAGATTTCCACATGTTAATGGTATTGTATGATGATGTGGCACAAGAAGTGAAATATTCTAAGGGCCATGAATTTGTATCTAGAAGTCAGAATTTAATTAATTTTATATCATTAGAAAGCTCTCAATGAGTAGAAGTTGATTGTGACCTCAAGAAATAAACCCGATTGTTAACAAAAGAGGAATGTTAGATTTACTTTTCTTAAGGTAGTCTACTAAAAGGTTGAGACTACAACCAAAAATTGAGTCTTAAATAAATGAATAATTGAATCAAAGAATATATATATATATATATATATAAGATATAGATATCTCTCTCTCTTCTCTACTCTCTCTCTCTCTCTCTCTCTCTCTTATATATATATATATATATATATATATATATTATATATAGATATGGGGTGTGGGGCAAATTTGTATAAGAGGTGTGGTTCAAGCATTAGGTTTGCAGGATCAGAGATATACCAGAAAGATGAGTTTGGAGAATGATAAATAGATTGTTGGTTATGTTTGGTAGCAGTAGTACACTTGGATTTGACATTAAGATGCAACAAAATCTACCCTGACACCAATTTCATGAATCCATTCCATACACATCTATGCATTTACATTCATTTCACAACATTTCCTGAAGCATTCATCATGCACACTCAATATGAAAATATAATTCATGAGCACCCATTATATTCCTTTCCATTAAGCAAGTTGAATATTTATTCTTCGTAAAATAATACCACCCTCCTCCATTTAGCACATGCAGTAAATTTAATTTCACCAAATCTTCAATAAGATTTATCTGCCCAATTCACACACATAAGCACTTAATTCTACCAATTCCAAATTTTAAGAATTCTTCAAAGATCATGCACATAGAAACTTTATATAGAGAAGATATGAAACTTCATTTCATTCACAAAACTTGTACATATAAAAATACTCTAAAACATTTGTTTCTCTCTATGAGCATGATTGCACATTCATTTGGCCATCAGCTTTTCCCATAGGATTACAATGATTAAATACAAAGTTAGAATAAAAGTATATTCTTCTACATCCATAAATCAATCTTGATTTATTCCCTAAATCTCTCATGATTTATTCCATAAAGCTCTCATGGTTTTCAAGGTAAATTAGCTTTTTCCTTATGGACAAAATATTTCCTATCCATAGTTGTTGTTGTTGTTGTTGTTGTTGTTGTTGTTTAAAAGAACTAGAATATTTATTGTTAAGTAATTATATTTCCTTTACAATATTCAAACCCCTTTTGGAGCTTTATCTCCAAAAATTTTGATGACTTGGAAGCTCTAATGCTCCTGCATCACTTTGGATAGAGGGCTATGTTTCTTTGAGTCGTGAAACTATGTAAAGAAAGAGTGCTCTCTAAGAAAAAAGAGTCATGCTTGAAAAAAGTGTCATGACGAAGGTTGTTTTAAGGAGTTCAATTCCTATGAATGATGTTAATCTAGAAATCAACATGATATAACTAAAGATGAAAAGTGAAATGAATGCACTTTCATGCATGTTGTATGCATATGGATATGTGTGTGTGGGTAATTTTGGATGTCCTAGTTTAAGAAATTGTTAGAATGAAGTGTTGGAATGAATGGTGTGGCAATGGCCATACTTTAATATCCTTGAAATGATTCCATTATTAGTTGGATGATGTGGTTGTCATGATAAAAATTTCTTGGATGGGAGGTATCATAAAATGTGAAATTCTAGATGGATAAGGTTATTATTCTAGGGATAGAGAATTGTGATATGTGTTCAAAATGGAAATGATTGAGTTAAAAGGGCCTTAGTCCTCATTTCTAAAATAGGTGTCTTTAATGGCAAGGCATGGTTCCTTGAAGTGAATGAATGTAGTTAATAAAAGGCATGTGCATGTTTTCTAGCCAAAATAAATGAGGGAAGATGCATGGATCAGAGGAGTTGATTAGAAAGCGTGAGGATTTTTGTTATGTTTTAGGACGAGTGGACATTGCCTAGTTTGTCTCAGTAAGAGGCCATATATATAACATGTGGTTCTTATGGATACAAGTGTGCAAAACAAATTTATCATGTAAAAGGGAGCTATATTAAGGGAAATACATGTTTTAAATTTGTGAAATGAGAAATTAGGGAAGTAAACCCCTACAAATCATATATGTGTAAAATCTAAGTGAAAGAATCATGTTTGAGATGATACACATGAGTGTGATTGTGAATGAGCATATGAAGGTATGCAAAGCATTCTACCCTTGAGTACCTTGTAAAATGTATGGTATGGATGCATGGTAAATGGATTGAATGTTGACGTGAGAAAGGAGTAGGAAATAAGCCTACTACCAACTAGGTCAAGATGTGGAATGTTAACCTTATATGATGATTTATGCCTAAGGAAGATCATGATCTCCTTGAATAAATTTGGTACAAATGTGCATATGGAAGATGAGTAAGGATACTATATAGTATATTAGATTTCATCATGGAAGAAAGGTTATTGATAAATGGGCTTATGCAATTTTCCACTAGACAAATGGAAAGGCTTTAAAAGGTTGCATTGAAATTTAAAAGAAATCCCATTATAGGGTTATAAAACTTGATGTTAAATAGTGAATGGACATCAAGAACATGTTACTAGTGCCCTTGATGTATGAAAAGGAACCTGAGGTAATTATTATAAATTGGGTTCTTGTTATGAATATAGTTTATATAAAAATAATAAATATAAATAAACAATATTCATAATAATAGTTAATTATTTAATAGTTAGTTAACGAAGATGCATGTCCCTAAGGACATGACTACTCATGAAAGGGCACCTACCTAGGTATATAAGAAGGGCCTCATTTGTAACAATCACATATCTCACATCAATTCTTATATACATATTAAATATATATACAGTTTTATCCTCAATGGATTTCTTCGTGTACCAAGTGTTCTAAAGATTACTGCATAGAACAAACTTTGTTCGTAACATTGGTATTAGAGCTTTTCAATCCCCCGGCCATTCAATCATTGCATAGAGCCAGTTTGATCCGTCCTTTGGCCATCAACCCTACATCAACTTCATCATTGTTATGATTGAAGTAGTTTGGTACACAACGTTTGGGAGATTCTCCATTCTACATTCAAGTCTTTGACCATTAACAATTAGAAAAAAAAGCCATATATATATATATATATATATTATATATGTATATATATTAAAAATTTAATTAAAAAAAAAAAAAAAAAAAAAAAAAAAACAAAAACAAAAACAAAAACAAAAACAAAAACAAAAACAATTAAAAAAATATATATATAAAAAAGGTTGCATAGCCATGATCCCTCGTCGATTCTTCTCCATGGAGGGAGCCACCAACCTTGTCGAAACCACTGCCAATACTGCAGCTAACAGGAAGCCATAAGCACATATTGCTCTGCAAACTCGACCTAGGTCTCCATAATGGACAAAGAGAAGTCACAACAAGCTGGCATGCCCAAGCACCATTTTCATTTCCTTGCCTCACTACACCCAACACACCACAACCACAACCACCACCTTGTTTTGCTTACACCAAGCACACCACACCCATCGCCTTGCCTTGCTAACCTTGACAAACCACTTCACCATAGACGTTGTAGTCACAATCCTCCATTCCATCCACTACATTGTTCTCTATCCTGTTGTGACATCCATCCCCACCATTATCACCTTTACAAAAATTAATCTTGGGCATTTAAGGTACCACCCGTAGCATAGAACCGTGCCCACCAACTTCAAGGCAACTAAATTGGTGGCAAGACAGGTCGCATCGATTCAAAATATCAAGACAAAATATATTAAGATTACATATTACCATATTTAAAAATAAGGGACAATAATAATATTTTTAAAAAATATTATTATAATATTTCAAGGTCTTATTTTATATATATTGAAAATCAAAAGTAAATTAGAAAAGAAAGTATTTTTATTTATATATATATATATATATAATTTATATAATATATATTATATATATTATAGTAGAGAATAAAAATAGGGACTTACTATATTTTGATAAAGTGGTCATTCATACGAAGAATATATAAGCTCTTTGATCAAAGTGTCATTTTTTTATTGACGGCTGCAAATGAAGTCTAATTCAAAAATGAAGGAAGGAAGATTTTTAGAAACTTCATATAACTATGCTTCAGTACTATTTAAAATTAAAGGGACTCTTGCAAGGAAAGATGATACTATTCTATTTCTCCTGCCAAAGATAAGAATTATATAAACACTAAATTCGTTAATCAATTGGTTATCTCCAGTCAAATATAATTGGAAAATTAGACCTCTGAAACACAAAACAATATAGCATAACTTATCTACAAGTAAACATTGGGGACTATACATTTACATTGCAATTATTTGTTCAATCCCTATGAGCCAATCTAGGTGACATAATTTTGGGTTCACCCTATATGGAGCCACTAGGGTCGTTCATTTTAAATATGAAGAAAAAATTATTGACATTTTATTATAAGAAGAAGAAAATAATGTTATAGGATATTACATTGAAACCAGATTTAGTAACACTAGAAGACAGAAAAGATATATCAAAGTCAAAAATCTATGCAAAATATGCAAAAGGAAGTTGATAATATTATCACAAACAAAAATAAAGAAGTTATTTGCCTCAAGGATCACAATGAGAAATTATTGACACACATTAAGAAACTTAAAAATGATAATAAATTGTTGAAAAACGAACTAGAAGACTTTATCATCAACGAAGCATCGAAGTATTTAGACATAATAGTCCAAGTTGAAGAGAAAGGAATGAATACTAATCCAATCAATACCACAACTCAAGATGATGGAAAACCAGTGCAAGTAAAAACATACTTAGATATTGTAGTTCAAACAATTGAAATTTCAGATGAAAATCCAATATTTAACCAAGAGACTTCAATACATGAAGGAAATCAAATACTTCAAGAAAATAAAAACTCATCACAAATAGCCCCTGATCGGGGTGCGAGTTGGTGGATCGCCTCATTAAGGCAATGATAATGTTTGGTTCTGCGAGGTATAGAACCACCACCCCCCACATGCTTGAGGCGATGGGTGTGGTGGCCCTTTGCATGATGATGGATAGTGCATTAAGGAAATGTGGCAACAAGAGGAGGGGAAGATTTTTAGTTTGTAATCACCCTAGAGAGAAGTGTATTGAGCACCAGAATGACCGAGTGCAAGGATACTGGAGCATCATCTTGGTTCAGTGGCTCCATGAATAGTATAAACTCCACTGTCTGTAAACAAAGGAAACCGGGTATGTTATTGGCCATCTCTCTCGTCTCATTATGTTGTCTTATTTCTGGTTTCGTCTAAGGGAGAGGAAAATAATTTTGGGGAAGAAATTTAAGGATGTTAGGGGTTGGGGCGTAGGCTAGTGGCGATAGTCTGCTTTTGTCTTTGGCAACTACCAGGCATCCTTACCGTCTCGCTCTGCTTTGAGATACTCCCATCTCGTATGGGAATTATGATGGCTTTGAGTAGGGAACTTAGTGTAGGAGCATGCAACTGCATCACTGGAGAAGTTGGCGGTTGGGCTATGGAGATAATGTCTGCCTGTACACCCAAATTCTAGGATAAAACCTTTGTCTTATGACCATGCATAGCTAGAGGGGGGTTTACAGGGACCTGGGAATGGGGAGAAGGAGGAGAATTACCACGACCATGAAACCTGGCAAGGAATTTAGACTGGCTATGGAAGAATGGGAAGGAAGGTTGGCAATGGTGGTGTTATGGGGCTTAGGGGTGGATGACCTCCTGTGTTGGACTCCCATTTTGTATGTTAGGCTGGTAGCAAAGGCAAAGTCAGGTTGGGTTGATGGTCAGAAGGCAGTTGGGTCTCTGTAACTAGGATTGGGGAGATATTTCACGCATGAGCGATGCTAAGGGGGGGGCTTCTATTGGGACTTGGAACCAATTTTGCAGAGCATGGGTGGGTCCTCCCTGTGGAACCCACCTGCAACCATGAAGGGCATGCTACTGCAAACGTCAAGGGGGGTATGAAGTTGGGGGGATGGAGCGACACAATCCTGCCACCCTATACATGAATTATGTAGTAACACATTGAAGTTTAATTGGTCAATTGAATGTTTTGTATGCAAAGCAGGTATTCCACATGGTAAACCCACCCCGACACAAGGAAACTCTAGGACCGAACAGTTTACAGTTTGTCTCATTACAAAGGATTGGGTTAGTGAGAACATGGCTCGATCTACAAAGAACTAAGGCCAACGTAAGAGGCCTCAAGGGGCAAAGTATGACACGAAACCTAGTTCTTCGGGTGGCCAACGAGGTTAGAAGTCTGTTGAACGTTTAATAAATGAAGAAAAAACCCCCTACTAGGAGGGAACTGATGAAGAAATTTGAAATCTGTTAGAGGAATGGGAGGCAGAAGTGAAGCAGGAGAGTGAGACAAATACGGAGTTGGAGGACTGGAGATTCCTCATCCCGAATCCTAGAAATACAAGAGGGAGAATCACCCAGTTCAAATAGACCCTTTACTTGTACTGGTTGATGAAAAACCTTCTCAGAAAGGCGATGGAGTAGATCTTGGTAGGCATGGTAGTAACAGTTAAAGGAATGCCAAACTACAAGCAAGAATTTCAAAAGGTGCAATTTCAACTGCACAAACAAGACATCTGCCTTGGTCAAATTGAGCAGCACCTACCATGCATCTTGTTTTAGACAGAGCTTCCTGGAACGAATGCCAAAGATCTAACACTGGTGGAATTAGTGTCATTTGAACAATATGATTAACATGCCTACTTTATGATATTTCTGTTTATATATGCAACTAGATTTTAAATTTATCTATCCATTTACATATGTAGGTAGAACTCTAGAGTATGGAAGTGGACAAGAAACTGAAACTTATATTGCTTAAATAGAAAGACTTAAGATTTTTTGCTATTATATGGCATATAATGCGGATAGGTGGCCAACTGACTTGGTTTCCCACTGGGCAAGCTGAAGTCAACTATCTAGTTCTATGTGGTGTAAATATGTTTTATATTAATGAAAAAGGAGGATCTACCAAGCTTAACAAAAAAAAAATCGCCACAAACAGGTTAAATGGAGGTTAGGTCACAAGAATTCCTTATGGACACCCAGACCATAAAAGAAAAAATATCAACGATTCTAAAGATCCATATCACTCATATCATTAACAAGTGACATATATTCCAAAGAATATCGATGTCACCTCAATTTAGTATTATAATAAAACTTAATCTAAAATATCCAGCAACCACAAGATTTCATAGAAGGTTGATTTAGGATGGTCATATCCCTTCTTAGTGTGACAATTGTGTTTATCACTCAAAGGATCCTATCATCTTGCATAGAAAATTTTAGGGTCGAAATTTTTCCCATGGGCGAAATTTGGGGTTTGTTTATTTTGGTTAAGTGAATTTTTTACAAATAAGGGTTTGAATATGCATTGTCCAATATATATTTAAAAAAAAAAAAAATTGTAAACCATTAGCCCATGAGAATTTGATGGGGAGAGTTTAAAAAATCATTTCGCCTTGCAAAATTCAAACTAAATCCTCCCATTCACATTATTTTTATGGTAATGGAAAGTATCAAGATAAATTTCACCCTATTTTTATGGGAATACCAATTATTTGGATCTGTTTCTCCTCGTGGAGTTTATTTTCACTCCATTACATTTTTCTATTAACCCAAAATTATTGGAATTTTCTTTTTTCCAATAAAATTCAAACTACATTCTCCCATTCGCCCTATTTTTATGGTAATGGCAATTATTTGGATTTTTTTCTTCTCGTGGAATTTATTTTCACTCTATTATATTTTTCTATTAACCCAAAATTGTTGGAATTTGTTTTTTTCCCAGTAAAATGTATCTCGCACTTCATGGGATGTTGAATCATGGGTTTATAAGAATTGGGCGTTTATATGAAATCCATTCCATCACTATTTAAACAGCCATTTCAATGGAGAGATTAGTTTGTCAATTCTTCCCTGTTGATTTGACATCTAGCGAATATAGTTATTCGACTATCTGAGTTTAATTTGGTAAGAATTCACCCACATCTGTGTTCTTTAAACCTTCAAATGAAGAAACTATATGACATAAAAATATGAATATGATTGTTAAAATTTTACTTTTTATTTTCTCTTTTACCTAGATAAACTATTATAATTTACTCTTATTGTAATAGTAGAGACTATCAATAAAGCTCTATATAAATAGTAGAGGATGCACCATCTTTTTATATTTTTATATGTCTAGATGGACAAGTTGTTTCATTTACTAAATCATTTAATCCTCTATATAAAAGAGAGAGGCGATTTTATAAACCTAAAATACTATGGTTGTAAGATAGAGTTAATTGTAAATGTCACTGCATTCACCATCGAAACCATCAAAATTATTCAAGAATCGATAAAATAATAGTCCAGCTAAGATTGTTGTGGGAGTTCACAAATTCCTTTAACATGGACAGTCCAAGACATTCAATGGGCTTGATCCACCATGTATTATGAAAGGATGATAGTTCTGATAACCATAGAAATCTTTCCTTTCCAATTCAATTAGTTATAAATAATAGCAGTGAGGGTGGTGGAGTTATATTCCAATGTAGATGTAAAAACTATTAACTTGAAATTCCTTCTTTTTACTTATCATAGCATTTTTTAAAAGGTTACAAAATAATTAGTTTCTACATGTTGAGATTCACATTAACTCATTTTCACACAGCTTCAAAGGTTTGAAATCACCTTCAAAAATAATAATCTCTAAATTCCTTTGATTTTCCATCCACCTTTGTGCTTTTCTTGTGTAAAAGTTTTATATGTTCCATTAAAAGCTTATTCATGTTTAAGGTATATACTATAAATGCTAGATCTTAAAAATCTATGCATAATATATTGTGGATATTAGTTTTCCTCACTACTTAGAAACATTTTATTGCTTACATGTTGTAATTTTTTGGTAAAATTTTATGTATAGAATTAAAAAATATAAACAACAAACATATATAGATAAGAAATAGATAATAATAAATCTTTTTAGAAATACATTATTAGAGAATACTAAGTTTGTACATGGAATAAAAAAATGTAATTGTGTAGATAGATGAAAGAGATAGTAAGTTTGTGCATGGAATAAAAAAATATAATTACTTATACAGCTGAAAGAAATACTAAGTTTGTGCATGGAATAAAAAAATATAATTAATTATATAGATGATTTGTTGGTGGAGATGAAATGAGGGCGATTATTTCCCTTCTATTTGTAAAGGTAGAGGGACTATGTTTTCTGGTACAATTTAGATAGATTCATTTAGAATTCAACGCCAGGTTTCTCACCTACAATTATATAAATATGTCAAATTCACACACACACACACACACACACACACACACACACACATCTCTAAATTCCTTTGATTTTACATTCACCTTTGTGTTTTTCTTGAGCGTAACAGTTTTATATGTTCCATTAAAATCTTGTTTATGTTTAAGGTATATACCATAAATCCTAGATCTTAAAAAGTTATGCATAATAGGTTGCGGATATTAGTTTTCCTCACTGCTTAGAAACATTTTATTGCTTACATGTTGTATATTTTTGGTAAATTTTTGTGTATAGAATTAAAAAATATAAACAACAAACGTATATAGAAAAAAATAATACTAATTAAACATTTTTTAGAAAACATTATTAGAGATAGTAAGTTGTGCATGGAATAAAAAAATATAATTTCTTATATAGATGAAAGAGATAGTAAGCTTGTGCATGGAATAAGATAATATAATTACTTATATAGATGAAAGAAATACTAAGTTTTTGCATGGAATAAAAAAATATAATTATTTATATAGATGATTTGATAGTGGAGACGAAGTGGGGGCGATTCTTTCCCTTATATTTGTAAAGGTACATGGACTATGTTTTCTGGTACAATTTAGATAGATTCATTTAGAATTCAGCACTCGATTTTCTCACCTACAATTATATAAATATATCAAATTCTCACACACACACACACACACACACACATAGCCATATATATAATTAAAACATTGTAGTCCACTGCTGGAATGTTTTTAAATGGATTTTGATGTAAAAAAATTAAATGGGTTTTGATGCAAAATTATAGTAACACCTGAGT
>APFE031236385.1:26987-66126 GCA_000404065.3 Pinus taeda | reverse complement strand
AATTTATTTATCATCAGTTATTTGGTGGAACAATTTGACCTACATTAATTTTTAGTATTATTCACAATAAGGGTTGGAGATTTATCTCAAAAAAATAACTCCTAACCAACCTAATTGCCCCCAAAATTCCACCAAACCAACCCTACTACAACTCACCAAGTGGAGAGAATTCTCCTAAAAATGAGCAAACCCAAAACTTAAAACATGTGGGTAGGGAAATAATGTCACGTAAATTAATGGTCCTTTGTAATTTTCCAAGATGTTGCACTAATCTCACCCAATGCCAAAATACAACTTGTGAAGGTGTTGAACACTTTGAACATAGCATCACTAACTTAGCCACCAAAAACACTAAGTTGAGAAGTAACACTATTTGCAATGACTTTACAATGTTTTATAATTTAGTGAAATATTCGCCAAGATTTAACAAAAAATTATAATTCAACAAAAGATTCACCAAAAAATTATATATACATATTATATAATAATAATAAATAGTTTGCACATTTTTATATGTACCATGGGGATTCGCCCATTTATTATACATTATATTTCAATGTGGGTTGGTGGGTTCTTAAATTTTACATGTTGTCTTGTATCAACAAATATGACAACTCCAAGAATTCGTAAAGATGTGAATAGATTACAAGAAAAAGACACAAGATGACACACCTTATCAGCACTAAACTTTGAGGACAAAGATTTCTAAAGAGTAAGGCAATGTTATGAATATAATTTATATAAAGATAATAAATAATAATAAATAATAATCATAATAATAGTTAGTTAACGAAGAGGCATGTCCCTAAGGTCATGCTATTCATGAAATGGCACCTACCTAGGTATATAAGTGGGTCCTTATTTGTAACAATCATGTATCTCACATCAATCCTTATATACATTTTTATCCTTAATGGATGTCTTCGTGTACCAATTGTTCTGAAGATTATTGCATAGTATGAACTCTATTCATAACAATTCTCTCATGGGTGCAGTAATTGCATATAAACAAGTGTGAAAACTAGCATGGTGAGCATTGGCACTACAAGAAAAACACCTTGTAGCAGAGGATTTTGCGAAGGATTTTAGTGTTACAAGATTGGTGAAAATTTTGAAACAAATCTCCATGGAAACCTTGGATATTCATAGTGAATGATTTTGTAGTGGTTTAAATGGATGTTTTCTAGAACTAAAAATTTTTGAGTAGGCAAAAGTTTTTGCAAATTTTCTTTTCCTGTGATTGAGATATTTCTCAGTGCACTAGTGTATAAAATACTTAAAGGAACCAAAACATACATAAATTTTCAAGGCACCAATGTTATTTCATAAATTATGCATTAGTGTGTACATTATTAAAATCATCAGGCCATACACAAAACTAAATTGTAACGCTCCCTAATTTTGAAGTCCTCAAATCACAATACAAATGATTTCATTGCTTAACATGTTGACCACATGGTGCCCATTTGGCCTCCATGAAATCTTAACCAGTCAATTTGGTGGGTATAGAAATCAATCCCATGTCACACAACCATGGGTATCACAGCTAGAGGAAATCGTCATCAAGTAAGATGGTAGCAATGGGCAGTAGGGGGTAAAGCAACAACATGGGTCCACCTTGTAACTCTTACAAGGTTGATTAACCTCACCAGTGCTTTGATATAGGATGCATCGTACCATGACTTTGACGACAAATAGTGAGTGGTGGTTGGTAATGTAGGTTTTGCCTTCATGGTTACCTCCAAACCCCACCACCAATATCTCGCTCACTTAAAACGAGTCTAATCACCGTCGCATGTTGTATCCAAAGACATACATTTATAACAACAAAGACATATATGAGGTAATGTCTACAAAAATTTATGCAAGAGCATTCCACTTCCAAGTCAAAATTGCATTTTGACTAGACCTAGGGGTTTTCATTTACCAAGGGAGTTGGTTCCCTAACTGAATGTAATTATTTAATTATGGTATTTCCTATATTTTTATATAGTTCTAGAAAATATGTATTTAGACATACAACTGTAATCATATCTATTCTTTGGTAGAATTCTCAGGAATATTGAGAGAAAAAAATTTAGGGATTAGTTATATCTTTTGAGGAAAATATGAATCTAAAGGATCTAGTTTAGGTGAGGGAATAGTGGATCTAAACTGGAATTTAGTTTTGGATCCTTTTTGTAGAAATATGTAACTTAAATAGGAGATAAAGTAAGGATGAGTGTGGGTCGAGAGGCTTGAGGAAGCCAAGTGTGGCCATAAAGCAAAGGGGGATTTATTGTAAATTTGGTTGATGGGCCTTTGTAACCTATTGTATATAATAAATTACTTTATTTGAGTATATTAATTAGTAGAGAAAGTCTTTTCCTATACTATAATCCTACCATTGTACACAATATAATTCATGTATCACATTGGATTTAGCTTCAAGCGGATGTGGTAGATTTTATTCGACTAAGCGTGGGAAGGATTGGTGCAAGTATCAGAGTTGCGCAACAAGAGTGTGAAAAATCTTGAATTTGGAGGAAAAAAAGGAATTCCACATAGGAGCGATATAAATACGTGTATATATATTTGTTGTTGTAATGTTGGAGGAGCACAGAGCCTAATTCAACACAAAGGAAGGAGGATCTACAGAGAGTCATGATTACAAAACTAAGATTCCAAAGTGATATCACATATATGTGATTAAAGAGAGATACAATAAGAGGACGTAGAGTATTGGAAGGAAGGTGGCATATTAAAAGTGCAGAGGATAGAGATAAAGGCATGGTGGAGGTAGACCAAGTATTGGTTGATTTGGTCGAGAGAAAGAGTGCAAAGAGGGAAATGACAAGGAGAAACACTTAGTTTCTTTTAAAGTGACTGGAGTTCGTCAATAAATGGAGTCAGGCCAAAAATATTGAAGTCATGTGTTAATCAAATAGTGAATGGACATCACAAAAATCAACGTCAAACAAAATCCATCAAAAGATCCTGAAGCTCGAAAGTCTAGGATCCCAGAAACCCAGAATCCCAGAAGAATGGAAGAGGAAGGTGGACCATCCCAGAATATTATGCCCAAAAAGTTTAGCTCGAAAGTATTTTGAAGGAGAATTCAATCTATATACATGGGATCCATGGCAGAAGATTGGGACTTTCATTTTAAATATTTTTTAGAAAGAGTCAACCACGGGCATTACGTATGAGGTGACAAGGTAGTGTGGAGACTACCAGAGGACATATATGGAGGAACAAATTCGTAAGAGGAAGGAGTAATATAATACCTCATGGAGCAAAAAACACATTGGAAGTGTAGAGTGAGCTATACCTAGAGGCTACAACCCAGAAGATTGAAGAATTTCTTTAATTTACAAGTTATAGGATTGGAAGGGTCTAGGCTTTTTAAACACATTTTTATAAAGGAGGTTCGAGGGTCATGGTAACAAGTAGCATGGATATTTTAAATCGATTTGAATATATGACCCTTTTGTCTCTTCCCACTCGGTGATATTAAATCACCTTGTCAACCCCTCCCGTTGTATCTTGATTTAAAGGGATTTATATCCTGAGATAAGGGTTGAAGGAAGAATCTTTGACAAAGCAGGATTGGGCACTGTGGGAATTTAGTAGGCTTAAAATTTGGCCTTGCATCAAACAATAAGATGGAATCTCACTTTCACTAGAAATTTGAAGTCCTTAGGCATATAACAGTTGCGACCCTAATGCCTAAACACTGAAATCACTCCTTGTGAATATATTTAACAATAGTGTTATGTGAAGTTTCACGATTGTGAACAAAGGTGAATTCCATAGGTCTAGTGGTCTAACCTAGAACAAAAAACATGAAGTTTTCCTTAGAGAAATTAGAGAATGGGAAAGAAGTCTACCTCAAATCAAAAGCAACCCTTCCTTTCCTCCTTGGTTTTAAGTTCCAATCGTAGCTCCAAGTGCTATAATTAGAACCTGCACACATGACTAAAATAAGAAGAGGATACACAACATCCATGTGGCATAATATAATGTCTCTATTCAACGAATCAGCATGGCATTAAAATACATGGGTGCAAATATAACACAACAAATATAGGAAAATAAGATACTCTTTGTATTAATAGAAATAGGAGCAAGTTTACAACCATAAATAGTAGATGACTTTGTAGATGTCTCCCCAAGTTGACTTTTCCTTCCTTGTCACAAAGCACACCTCAATATCAACCCTAATGCATGAACATGATGAATCCTTTAGGTTCAAGATGGCAACATAAGGGCACAATCAATCTCCAAAATCTAACCTTGATGTTATGGATGGCAGTAAATTTATAAGAGAAGAGTGGTAGTTTAGGAATTACCATTATGGGCTTGAGATCCACATATGACGGGAGGACGAGCTCAAGAGATAATAGGTGAAGTCTCTAGTATAGGATCAGAGAGGATTCAAGCTTCTTATCCATGGTAAATAGTTAAAACAACCTTGGAATCTTCTAAAAGAGGAGGCTTTGGAATATTTTTTAATTTTCCCAAATTTCTATAATCAATGCACTTGTAGAAGGGAGCAACAGGTGTTCAAAAATGCAGGTGAACAAGGATGAAACCAACGTTGAATGCATGTGGCTAAGGAGGCAAGGTGCATTGGGGCTAAAAATGCTAATTTTGAGAATTTGTCCTAGAAAATCAAACTTTTTAAAGGGATCATACTTAGGGATTTGTGAAGGAATGGTGACAACATGTTCATGGTGATGCAGCTCATCAATAGGTAAACTATAAGGGTCACAATGCCATTCTCCAGCTTATTAAATTGTTGTTTCTCACATTTATCCATAGATTTTGTTATATTATGCTTAATGTGAGGAGTAAAGATGTGCTACTATGTCATGTGTCCTAACGTGTGTTAAATGTGGAATTGGAGCAATTTTGAGTTGATTTGGGTGCAAAAACTCGGAGTGGACAAGAAATAGAGATTCTAGGAGGTGGTATCCCTCCTTAAATCCTCAAATTAGTCAAAGATCTCCCACTCTATCTCATCAACTCGAGTTCACTAGCAACCGAGCAGGCGAGTTCATTGGCAACCAATCCAGTTCAAGTGAAGGAAGAACTAGACCCACTTATACTCAATTTAGGGAGCCAAGTATCCCTGTTTTCTAGGGAGTTGTTGGTAGCTCCATTTTTGTATAAATAAGCAAGATATGGGACTCATTAGGATTCAAAGTTTTATTGTATCCAAGAGGCAATTAAGCTTAAGCACTTTTGACTTTTATTGTTATGATGTATTTGACTCTTTTTTATTGATAATGAGAAATTTTGTTTTGATCCAACAATAAGTTGACTCAAAGGGCTGAAGCTCTTGGGTTAAGGCCCAACCTTAGTAGTATAAGTTCCTCCCTTATATATGTATTCTTATCTTAGAATGTTGATTGCATAGATTAAGTTTCCGTATTAGTTAGATAGTTGTTTATTATTTCTTGGAAATATCTACAGTTGTTAGTATGCTTCTTAAGATTTTTGTAGCTTAGGAGGTATTCCATTTCATAAATCAAGTCCTTAGCAATAGTTAGATCATATTTTCCCAAATTCAACTCATCTTTTCCACATTGACATGTAATGATTTGTAAATGAAAAGAGAATTAGGTTTGATTGTAGGGTTATTGATTTGCAGGAAGGGACTCCTCCAACCAACTCTATCTAGGGATTCACCAACTTATGTTTATGCATGCCAACCCATATTCTGAACCTCTGTCTCTCAATCACCGTGAGCAAGTTGTCTTAGTCAAATCTAGCCTTCTTGGAATGTTGGGCTTGGCCAAGGGTGATGGTCACATTCCCCACACTTTCACTACTATCATACACCCTTCCAACACCTCATCTCACCATTATTTCACTCCAGAACATATCAACCAACTTCCTGTAGCAGTTCAAGGTAACTTGTAGCAGTTCAGGACATCTTGTAGCAGTTTCCTGTACCAAACTTGTAGCAGCTTGTTTTGACCTAAAATGATAACATAACCTAGTGTAAGAGTAGGTTAACCCCTCATCTTGGACTCCATGACCAGAAGAGACACCTAGACTAGTCCTTTCACTCCTTTTCCTCCTGCAAGATCAGATAGTATTAGCTTTTATATTTCCACATTTAGCAATTAGAACTTTTATCTATTCTGCAAGTGTGAATGAGATAGTTAATGCATGTATGTTTGAATTATGAAATGATAGAATAACCTTCTATTTTCAAGCAACCATGGTAGCTAGATGATCAAGCGTAAGATTATCATAGTTTCCTTTCTTCACTACACTATAACTAGCCTTTACATTCTACTTTTAGTAGTCAGAGTCATTTTAGTTCAATAGAGGAACTTTCTGGAACCCTAATGGTCAAGTGCCCTAGTTGAGAAGTGACATGAGTAGAATGATGCATCTGTTGTGTATATAGCATTGTCACCTCCAAGTTTGTACGAAACCCTGGGTTGATAAAGTAAAGTGGTAGCCTTGGGAGTTGCAACATTCTTGTTGCAATACTAGGGCTCATCAATTTTTGACGCCGTTGTCGGGAAGGTGTCTAGGTAGATGTAATTTCTGATTTTTATTTCTATTTTGCATTTACTAGATAGGTGTTACTCTCGCTTTCCTTTTTGTCTTGCATTTGGTTTTAAAAAAAAATCATCAAAGAAAAAAATATATTTCTTTCATTCCTGGTAGGAGTAGAGACACTTTAGGGAAGTTCTTGCCAAGTACCCCTACACCATCAAATAATCAACCTTCCCTTTTCTTCGGTGACTGTCAACTTCCATATTTTATTGAAGGAGATTTAGAGGACCCCTTAGGTGAACAACCTGAAATATTTTAAGAGCCTATTAGGGAAGAAGAATAAAATAGCATTCCACAGACTCACACCATGGCTGAAAATAGAAATGAGGTTGAAAACAGAAATGAGGGTGTTTTCCCCATTAGAGAGACTAATGGAGATACTAGGATGAAAAATATAAGCCCCTCTTCCCTTCCTCTCTTCCATGGCTTAACCTTAGAGGACCCTGGTACCTTCTTATTTGAGTTTGTTTTCATTTAAAGAACTTATGATTGTACCTTTGATGACCAGAAGCTGAAGTTTTTACCATCCACCCTTAAGGATGTAGCCTTGCGCTAGTTTATGGGTCTACTTGGGGATACTACATTACCACCTCGACTCAAATTCAATAATCCTTTAACAAAAAGTACAAGGGCTTATTGTAGGTCCAAAGACACCAAAGAGTAAATTTTTAGAATGACCCTAGCACTTGATGAATCCTTGGAAGATTATGAGGAAAGTTTCCAACCTAGTTACAAAAGGGCCAGATGCACCCTTGATCTTGAATCACTTAAGTTAGTCCTTCTTAGAGGAATCAGGGAAGACATATTGGAAACCCTAAACATGATGTATGGAGGGGAAATTTATCATATTCCCTATAATGATATCAAGACAGTACTAAAAAACCATTCTAGGGCTGTTAGAAAGAAGGGTAAGGCTAGTCAAGCTTTGGCCAGTTCCTCTTCCTCCACCACATCTATCAAAAATGAAATTAGAAACATGTTGGATGACTTTAAAAGTGAAATGTTGCACACGTTTTCTTTGCAAATGGACACCATGCAGATCAAGAGGAGACAAGAGGAAGAAGAGAGAGCCTTAACTATTTTTTTTCCTAAATGCACTAGGAGGCACCCCATGAACGAATGTCCACTAAATTTTATAAATGTATGCTCGGTCTATGAGGAGAAACATTCCACGGACAAGTTTCCTTCTTTACCTAAATTTAAAGTTGTATACTAAGGGGCTAAAGTTGGGGATGAACAACTCTATTATATCAACCAAAGGAGGCCTTAAGGACCTAGGCCATATTAGCAGGGCATGCAAGGTGCATCCTATTCCTATTACCATCTCAATCAGAAAGCATCCATACCACCTTGGTGTTATCCTACCCACCCTTCATGGTCACACCTTCTCCTTGGTCTTATGCACCTAAGTATACTCCCCAACCAGCCAATCAACCATTTAAGCCATATGTTTCTCCACCTCCTCAGTGAAATACCCATTACAATGTTGGAGGCCTCAATTCCACCAACCTCCTGCTTTACTGCCTCCACCTCCATCTCAACCACAACTCATTCATCCTACTCCACCTAAGAAACCTCATATGCATGTTCAACCAAATGTGAACTTGAACAAAAAGAAGGCACAACAAGTCTATAATGGGGAGACAGCTTACCCTGCCTATGTTTTGGAGATTCAAGAAATTAACCTCAGGTCTCGAAGAGTGCTACTAGATATCCAACCTCCATATCCACCTAAGGAGATGGAATAGGAAAAGGAAGAGAGTGTTCCTCAAGCCAATCCACCTCCACCTCCTTTTCCTAAAATATTTTTCCATCCTAACCAACACACTCCGTAAGAGACTGAATTTCTGGGAGAATTGAAAAACTTGTGTGTGAAAATCCCACTCCTCCAAGTTATCAAGGATGATCCCATATATAATAATCTTATAAAAGATAAATTCTTCAAATATCTTGGGATGAGAAAGAAAGACACCCCTACCATCGATGTAATTGGTCAATTGTCTAATCTGATGCTGGGGAGAGTGATTTCCCCAAAGTATCTAGATCCTAGAAGTCCTGTGGTAGATGTAAACATTGATGGCATCATTGTCCCTCATACCTTGATTGATCTTGGGGATGCCATCAATGTGATGAATAAGGAAACCATGCTTAAACTAAACCTCCAAGGATCTTTGAGAAAGACCACAATAGTGGTGCAATTTGTAGACAGGTCCACAGTGGCTCTTGAGCGGGTTGTTGAGGATGTAATGGTCTCTATTGATTCATGGGAGTATCCTATTGACTTCCTAGTTCTCCAACCCTAGAAAAAATTTAATGGCTACCCTCTCATCCTTGGAAGACCATGGCTAGCCATTGTTGATGCTTACATAAGTTGTAGAGCTTGGAACATGACCAATAAGAATGGGCATTTGTCAAAACAATTGGTATTGTAGCCTCCTTATCAACCATCCCTTAAGAATGAATTTCACCTATGATTTGAAGAGGAGGAGGAAGATGAAGTGTACCATACTACATCCCATCCAATCTGTACTTTAGATGCTTTCATAGGGGGAAAACTTGGTGAAGATGGCCTCATTGACCAAATCCTCCATAACCAGCCCCCCAACACCATACCGCTTGATGAGCTTGTGAAGGAATATGAGGGTAATCCTTGGACTAAGTTATGCCTAGTGGACCCAAGTCCTGTACATGTCAAAAATGGTGGAATTTGGTCCATCTAAAACTTTGAATATCAAACCCTCTCTCTCAGCTAACCAAGAAGAGAAGTTGTGTAACATGTTGAGAGAACACTTATATGCCTTTGCTTGGAGCTATAAGGAAATAAAGGGGGTACATTCTTTGGTGTGTACTCACCACATCCAAATCACGTAAGGATGCAAACCAATGTGCCAACCTCAAAGGAGAATGAACCCAACCCTCAAAGACATAGTAAAGGAAGATTTGCAAAATTTGTTGGATGCAGAGTTCATTTACCCCATCTCAGATAGTGAGTGGGTGTCCCCTCTAGTTTTGGTCCCAAAGAAGAATGGAAAGTGGATGATCTGTGTGGATTATGGAGAGATGAAAAAATCCACTAAAAAGGCCATTTCCCTTTAACTTTCATTGATTAAGTTTTTTATGGTCTTGCAGGGAAGAAATTATTCTTTTTTTCTGGACGAATTCAGTGGTTATAATCAGATCCAGATCAGCCCAGAGGACCAAGATAAAACTACATTCACTTGCCCTTGGGGTACCTTTTGTTATAGGGTCCTTCCTTTCGGATTATGTCCCCTGCCACTTTTCAAAGGGCAGTTATGAACATCCTTGTTGAGCTAGTACATGACTCTGTAGAGATCTACATGGATGATTTCACTCCCTATGGGTGTGAGTTCCTAGAGGCTCTCTCTAACTTGGGTAAGGTCCTAAGGAATTGCATTGAAATGAACCTCTCACTTAGTCCTGAGAAGTGTGAATTTTTTATGAATGAAGGGATTGTCCTAGGCCATTCAATATCTCAGGAGGGAATACAAGTGGACCCAAATAAAATTGCCATCATAAAAAGGGTCCCTACTCCTCAAAAGCAGAGGGATGTTAGTAGTTTTTTGGGCTTAGCTGGATATTATAGGAGATTTATCAAAGAGTTCAGCAAAGTATCCTCACCACTATTTGGATTGCTAGCCAAGGACTCTAAATTGTTTTGGTCAGATAGTTGCCAAGGGGCCCTAGAAATCTTGAAGGATAATTTGACTATTGCACCCATACTTAGAGGCCCAAATTGGGATCTTTCTTTCCACATCCATGTTGATGCATTTGACAAAGATGTAGGAGAAACTCTAGGACAGATATATGACAAGTTACCTTATGCCATTTACTTCATTAGCAAAAACATGTCTAAGGCTAAATTGAATTACACTATGACTGAGAAGGAACTTCTAGTTATTGTCCATTCCTTGAACAAATTCAGACACTACATCATTGGTTATCAAACCTTTATGCATTTTGACCATGCTACTATCAAGTACTAAATGAACAATATCGACATGAATCCTAGAATTATTAGATGGTTACTTCTATTACAACATTTTGATTTAACTATCATTGATAAGCTAGGAAAAGAAAATGTAGTTGTAGGTGTTTTTTCTAGACTTTCTTTGCATACAAGTGAATAAGGGATGGTTGATGACCAACTGCCAGATGAACACCTATTTTCTATTTGAGTTCTTTCTCCATGGTTTGGTAACATAGCCACCTACCTGTTTGTTGCATAATTCCCTCCAAAACTATCACCCGGGGAGAAGAGAAGAATTCTGAGGAAAAGTGCTCCTTTCACTTCGATTGGGGGAAATCTATTCAAACTGGGTCTAGATCAAATTTTGAGGAGATGTATCAGGAAAGAGGAAGTCTTTGACATCCTCTTACCATGCCACGGTGGAGCTTTTGGAGGTCACTTTGCTGCCAAGATGACACCTTTCAAGGTTCTGCAAGTTGGCTAATATTGGCCTACTCTCCACCAAGACGCAATAAAATACATCAATCGATGTGATCAATGCCAGAGGATGGGGAAACCTACTCCCAAGTATGAAATTCCCTTGCAACCTTAGGTGGCTTTAGATCCATTTAGCAAGTGGGGCATGGATTTCATTGGGCCAATTGATGCACCATAAGGGCAGAAAAAGTACATGATTGTATGCATTGATTATTTGACAAAGTGGGTTGAGACCAAGGTTGGAAAGGTAGCAACATAGAGAAATTGGTTGAGTTCTTAAGGGATAATGTATTATACAAATTTGGGTACTCTAGAGAACTAGTCATTCATCAAGGAGATCAATTCACATCACATCTAATTGAAAATTTGTTAAGGAAGAATGGAATAAAGCACAAAAAATATATTGGCTATCACCCTCACGCCAATGGACAAGTAGAGGTCACCAATAGAGCATTAGAAGGTATCCTCACCAAGGTTGTGAGCAATAACAGAAAGGATTGGGAAAAAAAATTAGTGGAGGCCACTTGGGCCTACAATACAACTTGGAAGACAACTATTGGTTTCACTCCTTACAACTTGATCTATGGAAAGAAGGATCTGCTCTCCATTGAGTTTGAATACAACACCTTGATAATTGCAGCATAGTTGGATTTAGATGTTACAAAGACACAACAAGAGAGGTTACTCCAGCTGAATGGTCTGGATGAATTTAGAATGCAGGCCCTCCTACACACTAAATTTATCCAAGTACAAAGGAAGGCTTGGCATGAAAAGAACATCAAGGACAAGTTTTTTCAAAGAAGGGGATTGGGCTCTGCTATATGACTATAGGTTCAATGACTTCAAAGGAAAATTGATGACAAGGTGGTTAGGCCCATACCAAATAGATAAGTACCTGATAATGGATTTGTTCAAATCAAGACCATTGATGAGGAAGGTATTCCCTTGCTTGTCAATGGATACAGACTGAAGGCTTACAAAATACCTCTGTCTAGGGAAGAGTTCATGAGCACCATTAGCAATGAGGTAAATGTGATTGGAAGTGTCCTAGCTTCCAAGTCACAACATTCTTGAAAACTATTTTTATTTGTGAAAAAAAAGAAAAAGAAAAAGAAAAAGAAAAGGAGGTCTGGATGAAAACCTCCATGGGGCATATGAGGCCAACTCTTGGGTTGAAAACCTCCTTGAGGTAGCCCAGGAGTGAAGAAATAAAAAATAAAATTAAAGATCCCTGGGTGAAAACCTCCCTTGAGGTGCCCAAGGCAGACAGGCAGGTTGAAAACCTCTCTTGAGGTAGCCTATGTGTCCCTAAAAAAAAACCAAAAACAAAAGGAATACCATGGCAGGGGACTCCAACTTGTCCATTAATAAATTTTGTAATTTTGCAATTTTTGTAGATAGTGGAAAATACAGAGCTACATGGATAGCATGCTCAAGTTTCATTCCAATTCCCCCACCATCCACTCCTTACCATCGATCTCAACCATGTCCCTACCACTCTCATCCATCTTCGAGGCTCAAATGTAATGATCCTAAATAGTAAATACAAGTGATAACAACAAATATTCTATGTAGAAAAATACGGAAAATGAAATATTCATCAATCACCCACAAAAAAATTGCAAAATGAAGAACTTTGAGCCTTTTATTATATTTCTACAAGCCAAATACAATAAATAGTGGTATGGTGCACCTCATCTTGTCTCAATCGACAAGCGAGACCAAACCCAGGTACAAAAATGGTTGAGTTGAAGGTTGCCCAACTGTTGCACCAATTTGCTTTGTGTTGTCGAGAAAACTACTGCCCTAGTGAATTTCGAATGGATGGAAAGTGCAGTAAAACCACCAATAAATTTATATTCTTTTAACCTTGAACTCCTTCGCCAAAACCCAGAAATACCTAGAAGGGAATTTGGTTGGTTTTGACTTCTATTTTTTGACCACCTTAAAGCCTCGCCCCAGCTATGGCTGCCAAATTTGACCTACTGGAAACTGTCGAAAAATCCCTCTGCAAACTCCTCCAAAATGTTGGGTTCACCCCTGCTATCCAACTTCTAACTTCCTGGATGAACTCTTGGCCCAGATCAGCTACTCCCAAACACCACGAAATTCTACTAAGTGGCCTCTACGTTGTCCCTCTGCCCAGAAATGTGAATTTTTGGTATGTTGGATCAGCTAGCTGAAAGATTGAGTGAAAACTCTTTCCCAATGCTACTACCTCAGCTCCCTAACCTCCCAACAAGCAATGAGATCCCTGCTAGTCTCAAACTCCCTGTATGTGATTCTTTGCTTCCCAGAAATATGCACTCCCCTCTCTACGTTGGCTACTGATGTGTGATGCTGCCCCCGAACTCCTGAAAACTACTATAGAACAACCTCCCTAGGGTGGGCACGGGTGGTCCCCCGAAGTAGAGGTTGAATCTCCCGCTTTAGAGACTCATGGCTAAACAACCAGTAGACTTTCTAAACAGAAAAGTGTAGAGATGAGTGTTGCAAATGTCAAAGATACCAAATGGAGGCCTCCAAGCTCTGTTTATAATTGCTAGTCCTCTCCCTTGGTGGTCCCCACCTTCCACTAATAAAATATTACTTTTCCACCATTCTTCATTAAAATAATAATTTCCACTTTTCTCCCACAAAATAATATTTTCTCCTTTTTATTTAATATCATCAACAACTGGCAAAACTCCTTAGTGAATTTTGCACTCACAAAAATTGGGAACATTAGAATCCTCCCCGCCAAAAATTTATTGTCCCCAAGCAACATCCTGCTTTTCCAAACATTGGCCTAGCCAATTCCAAGATCCGAAATGTCCCATTGAACCACTGCTCATTGTTGAACATCCTGCCATACTAGTGATGATCCCCATGTCAACAGCGAATCACCGGATTCCAATGGAATATCTGAATGATATCCCCCTGTAGAAAGAATCTCACCCCTAAGAGTAGATGAACTACCAAATATTGTTGTACCCGAATCTCGTGCTAGTCTCAAAAGGGTGCCACCATGCTGACGTTGTGCCACTCTGTCTAGGACAAGCCTCCCATAATGCTCAAACTATATCCTCCCATCCCAAAACCTGATGGTGGGATATTTGTGAAGGCCAAGCTTATCCTGCCTAGGAATCTCCATGTTGTCAATGTCTACCCATCCACTATCAATCTCAATCCTAAGCAACAACAAGATAAATCTACCTCTCCATACAATGGAGGTTTCAGAAATCTCCCATGTGTCACACCCAAGGTGAACTAGATCACTCTCTTGCATGAACCTACTCATCATAGAATGGAGTGTCATATCAATCAACTAAATCCCTAGATCCCATATCTAGACCTTCTACGGCATAGCTCTAACAACTACTGGAATCTGTCTGTTACTTGTCTCTAATCCCTAATTGAAACAAAAATATAGGTCCCATATATCATGAACTAATTTGATGCATGCTAAACTGACTTGTGCCTTCCATTGCGTAGTACTGATGACTGTTGGAAGCCACATGTGCCAAATAACTACCCGCTGAAGGAATCCAATAGATGTGTATCTGATACTCATAATCAACTCAATGTATGTGGACCCATCCCGCTCCTTCCAACCATCACCATTGAGTCTGCCATCTTCCCTCTTGATAATGTGCCAATACAATGTCTGGAGGTTGGACACATACTGAAAACCAATCGTACACGGTATTTTCTGCTCATGCATGGTCCTGACATGCCTTATGGAAAGAGTGACACATGTCTCCTTCCTGACTTGCTCCTCAAGTTTAGACTCACTGATGAACGATATGTTATCCCTGCATATGATCATATCATCCCCCAACCTGTGGTTGTCAACTCATGCACCAAACCAATGCCGCCACTGAGAAGTCTCTCTCCTAGTGCGTTGAGTGCCATCCCAATATCTTGAGTGAGCTCCCTGTCCCCAATTTCTTAGATCCATAGTGTTAAAGGAAAACAACCAAATATTTTGTGCCTATAAGTGATGTATAAGAGGTACAAGCATGTGAGTCCCCATGGATACCATCAAGTATTTCTCATCTGCATTCCCATCGATCTTGGGCGAAGTACACCAAAGGTATGCCCAGTTTCTCCATCCATAAGTCTAATTAGAGGCAACCCTCTAAGACCTCGTTATGCAGCACCATATTCCCTTGCATCCCACCGAGTATCCCTGTAGTCCTTGACCTATCATTCTACCCTGCAGCCTATTGTTGTCCACCACTAGATACCTTGTGCTACTATTGTACCATCCCATACCATCTTGTATCCTGCCTGTGTCACTGTATCTGGCTCTCTCCACATGTACTCGATGCGATGTGAGTCGCTCAATCCAAACCAACATGATACATCAAGAAACCATGCATCTCCATGCTCCTCTCCAAGACACTTCCCATCACTGCATACCTCTATACAACACTGGATGTTAGGTTCTAAAATTGGGTCTATATGCATTAGGTTGCATCCCTCTGCATAATATTGGACTCTGTGGCATATCCTTGTGCACCCCTGGGTATTGTTGCCTACTGTTGCACCACCTTGTATCATATGACATCCTGCATGTGCCAACACATCCACCACTCTGCTAGTAATCCCTCCATGATGTGGGCTACATCTCCCCATCTTCTCTGAAAGACCTAAGCATTCTACGTCCTCACATGCCAATGGGAACGACACTATTGTGTCTATCCTCAGTAGCTCCAGTGTCCAATATACCAATGATAGAGCACCATCTCCATGTAATTCCCTATCTCGTGGTCTATCGATCCCACCTCCTCCTATCAGCTCCTATCTGAGTAGGCTAATCAGCCTGTGACTCCATGCAAAATCAATACGCCATGACATCTCATGAAATCTTCCTGCACCTCTTCCAATCCATCCTGTCACTAGTGTTGTTAGGAACTCTGAAGGGGATATGAAAAGGTGTGTGCACCCAACGACCGAATCCATCACATAGCTACTACCATGACCTACCGATTCCATGATATGGTGGAGAATCCCACCTGGATCCCAACAACAGTCTAGCCTTGAGCCCCTCTTGTAATCTACAGTCTCTACTGAGCTATGTCCATGGATGCATCTAACATCCTAACTAGCTCCACCAGGTACCAACTCAATATTTCTTGCCATCCAACCCCAAGGGAAGGATCGAGAACATAAATTCCTATACATGGAACTAACCCTCCATCCTACTAAGGATGCACCCTATGCAACGCATGTCACCTCATCTCACCATCCTCGTCAACAGATAAAATATGTCGTGGTGACTCTACCTCTCCCTCTCCAATGTGTAGTCGTAACCTGCTAGTGCTATCAACTTGTAATGTTTGAATAGGGTTACCCCATTGCTCGAATGTACACTCCAAATGAACCATTAGGGAACCGAATTGTTCCCCAATGCAAGTCAGTTTGGTCATTGACTCAGCACAAGCCGCTCCCATGCCCTCTAAATCCTCATTTTGTTGTAGAATGGGCTCTCGCACTGTTGTGGCCTTCTTTCTCAACGCTAGAAGGCTAGCCTGGAAATAATGAAAATTTGGAGGGCGACTATCCTCTGTAAACTTGGTCACCGCTCTAGAGCCCTCCATCTCTTATGGTACCTCCTCAATGACAAGTATGCCTCCAGACACCTCATCAACCTATTGTGGACAAACATCATCTAGAAACTGGGTCATAGCATTGGGCACCTCATCAACCATTGGCATCTCATCAATATATGGTCCTCCGATTGTATCCTCTACTCCCTCAACTAAGGTGCTAGCTGGAGCTACGAAAGAAGTCTCCAACAATGGTGACTCTAATGCCACACCGGGTATATCGATGTGCCCCTCACCATCCTGCGTGTCCTCCTGCTCAACCTCCTCCTCGAGCTTCTGACATCTAATGCCCGATCTCCACCAGTAGAAATGCCTCCTGGTGTCATCCTCTAGCTCCCCTCATCCTATCTACTCCCTTTGAGGGGGTCTAGTGTCCTTTCGGTCAAATATCTCCACGAGCCTCTATGTGAACTCTTTGTAGGATGTGATACATACATAACCCAAAGGGATCAGCCCTCGGTACCACCATTCCATAGCATCTCCATCCAAGTGAAAGGTGGCATGTCTAATAGCGTATGCCTCCCTCATGGAGTTTAGCAGGAAATATGTGTCCATTCTTGTACCCATGTTCTGACAGAACTCCTAGTTGAACCATCAAAGTGGGCGAGGGTCATTTTTCCCTCAATGATACTCACTCTCCCTTGAGCCATGGGTTTTTCTATAGTTCACCCATCACAGTGCATACATGCCCAAATCTTCCATGATCTTGCAGGCTACTCCACAACTAGCTAGGATCATGCTACGATACCACTGTAATGATCCTAAATAGTAAATACAAGTGATAACAACAAACATTCTACACAACAAAATACAAAAACGAAATATTCATCAAGCACCCATAGAAAAACTGCAAATGAAGAACTTCTGAGCCATTTTATTATATTTATGCAAGACAAATACAATAGATAGTGGAATGTTGCACCTGGGCTTGTCTCAATGGAAAAGCAGGACCAAACCCAGGTAGGAAAATGGCTGAGTTGAAGGCTCCCCAGCTGCTGCACCAATTTGCACTGCGCTGCCTAGGAAACTGTTGCCCTGCCGAATTTCGAATGGCTAGAAAGTGCACTAACATTGCCAAGAAATTTATATGCTTTTAACCCTAGAATCCTTGGCCAAAACCTAGAAAAACCCAGAAGGTAATTTGGTTGGTTTTGAATTCTGTTTTTTTACCCCCTTGGAGCCTCACCCTAGCTATGGCTACCAAATTCGACCTGCCTGAATTGCCTACAAATCCCTCTGCAAACTCCTCCAAAATGTTGGGTTCACCCCTGCTATCCAACTCCTAACTTCCTAGATGAACTCTTGGCCCGGATCAACTACTCCCAAACACCACGAAATTTTGTTGAGTGGCCTCTGCACTATCCTCTGCCCATAAATGTGAATTATTGGTATGTTGGCTCAGCAAGCTGAAAGTTCCAGCACAAATACCTGCGCAATGCTACTACCTCAGCTCCTTGACCCCCCGACAAGCAATGAGATCCCGTATGCTCTCAAACTCCCTCAGTGTGTTTCCTGGATGCCCAGAAATATGCACTCCCCTCTCTATGCTAGTTACTAATGTGTGTTGTTGCCCTAGAACTCATGAAAACTCCAATAGAACAACCTCCCTAGGGCGGGACAGATGGTACCCGAAATAGAGGTTGAATCTCCCACTTGAGAGACCTATGGCTAAATAGTCGATAGACTTGCTAAACAACAAAGTGTACATATGAGTGTTTGTTTGCAAATTTCAAAGATACCAAAATGAGGCAACCAAGATCTATTTATAATTGCTAGTCCTCTCCCTTGGTGGTCCCCACCTTCCACTAATATAATATTACTTTTCAGCCATTCTTAATTAAAATAATAATTTCAACTTTTCTCCCACAAAATAATATTTTCTCCTTTTTATTTAATATCACCAAAAATTGGCAAAACTCCTTATTGAATTCTACACTCACAAAATTGGGAACATTACATCAAAAATCAACTTTTTGGCATTCTTTGGTTTGCTACAGGATGTCATGTAGTTGCTACAGGAAGATCTTGTAGCACTACATGATGCCTTGAAATGTTACAGGAAAAGGGATCTGATAGAAAAATATTTATGCATGATCTGTCCTAGGTTGATTAAGGCCTCTTCACTTGATGCAACCACTTACCCATCATCCATGTATCCCTGGTTCAAAAAAATCACCAATCCCATACCAACACTAAGCTTTCCCTCATTCAAAAAAAGAGAGAATTTTTTCAAAAAAAAAAAAAAAACATAGAGGGCATGTCCTCCATTTCCATCATCCTCATCCTCACCCATCATCCTCTGCCAGCATCCTCCAACTCCTACACTAATTTCCAGCACTCCACTGCAAAAAAGACCTTTGAAAAGGAAGAATAAGGGGCTTTTACAGGATCTCCTATAGCAGCATGTGCCACTGTTACCATAAACCTGAAACTTAGTTTTTCTTCCCACTAGGAGTGAGGAGAAGATACCATGACCCATGAGAACCTTGCTCTTCCAATCAAGACTCCACAACAACAACAACAACAACACCTAAATTCCAATCCAACACCTGCACATGAGTAACAACAAATAGTCAACTATACAGGAGAAAAACGAATGTGCACGGGGAAAAAGACAAGGAATTACTTCCCTGAGCAGTAGCACAAAAGTCCAGCACTCCAACATACATTGATCAAGCACTAGGTAGGCATATGTATGGTAAATTTTGAGCTCTTCCATATGTATGAAATAATGAAAAATATGTAAATGACAAGGAAAGGTCTTTTTTATAAGTTGGAGGTGGCCAGTTAACTTGGCCACCCTCAGCTCGTGAACAAAAATTAATCATCAGTCATCATACCATGCAAAAGTGTCACATCAGTCAAAATCAGTTAAGAGGGAGTGGGTGATGATTACAAGGAATAGGAGATTGATCACCCGAGGTGGGCCAAAGATCCAAATGAGGAAAACTCGTACCATCAATAGCCAAGACAACTCTCTAATCCTTGACTAAAAATAGCATAAAACCCCAACTTTCCTGCATTTTTCACTCATTTTGAAATCAAGGAGATAGGGACCAGATTGGGAAGCCATTGAAAAAATTGAACCCTACTATGGCAATCCTACAGGAGGAAGCTACTAGAAATAACTATAGGAAGTGCAGAAGGCTAAAGGAAGCTACAGGAAACACTGAAATTCCACAGGGAGCCTACACGGGTGCAAGAATGGTGTCTAAGGTCAACCTGGTACTCAATTTTCATGATACCAGGCATTGCACTAAGAAGTAAGTGGTTTGTCTCTCCTCTATCCATGATTTGTATAATGGTACACTCTGAACTGTCTTAGTAATTACAGTTAGCCTATGATTTAAAAATAATTTGGGGTTATAAGAGTAAAGAATTTTGTGGCTATAAGGAGTTGTATTGATTACAGTGATAAACTAAAGTTTAGCTCTCATCTACCCTTGAATTCATACTGAAGCTATCCCTGAAAACCTCCTACACCTAGCTAAAAATAAAGAAGAGAATGGGAGGGGTATTCAATAGCAGAGAGCCCACGGATACATCGATAATTCACCTTCATCCCCCTATGGTATACATATTCAGGAGGCATCAATGGTTAGGCTTCTTTGAGTTTCTCAAACGATATGATGATGATATAACTTATAAGTTTTCCATGGCTCTAAACCCTAAAGAAAGAACAAGTGCTACCACTTTGGTGAGAGGGATATCCATTACCATCAATCCTGAGGTGATCGATAGGGTTACAACACTTCCTCTAGGAGTCCAATGGAGAAGGAGGACAAGGGAAGTAGTACGCTTGCTAAGAAAAATTTCTTCACCAAAGGTGAGAAACCAATTGAAGACAAAAATGGAGTCAGAAGCGAGAGCCTTCCCTATCCCTAGGAAGACTGAGTGTACTCTATGGCTTTCAGTTCAGGCTACTCCATGAATTGATATTTCAAGCCAGATTTCCCATAGCCCAAATACTCAGTGTGCCTTACTTTCTCCTACAGTCCATCATAGACAAGAGCTAGAAGGTGAAAGAGGGAAAGAAACAACAATTAGCACACCATGGTATCATCAAGCTAACAGTGGAGGATTCTTTGAGAAAATTAAGAGTTCCTATCCTCTAGTCCACATTCAGAGATATGGACACAGAAGCCTTCCTTGAGACCCAAGTCCTTGCAATTAGTGAGAACCCAGCCTTAAGTGTTGAATAAGAAGAAGGAGAAGAAGAGGCGGGAGAAGAAGAGGAAGAAGTAGAAAAAGAAGAGGCGGAAGTAGAATATGGAGGAAAGGAAGAGGCAAAGAAAATAGAGGGAGAACCACAAAAAGAGGAAGAGGTGGAGGAAGAATAATAGGAAGAAGAAGGGGAGATGTCTCCAGAGCAGCAAAGGTTGTCTCCTGAACCCATTGAAAAGGAAGCAGTCGCTACCCTTGTTGTCTTGAGCACACCCATCAAATCTAAGAAGAAAAGGTAGAGGCAAACTTCCCTGTATTTCAAAACAAGGAAAATCACTAGATTAGATGGGGGAACCTTCAAACACCCACTAGGACCCCTATTCTGATTGAAGAATTACCCAACAAGAGAGAGGAAGCTGGAACATATTGAAACGAAGGTTGAGGAAACCACATCTCCTAGAGCCATCTCAAAGACTCCCATAGCCTATGTAAGGAACTGACACTAGGGAAACCTCCTCTAAATAGCCCAAGGTACTTGTCACACTCCAACAGAAAGGAAAAGGCTTGCTACAGGAAAGACAAAAAATGCTACAAGAGGAGAAAAAGGGGAAGAAATAAGGCAAGGAGGCAACACAATAGGTACAAGAGGAGAGAGATTTTCTGGAACTTCAGGAGCCTAGCCCATAGCCAAATCTAAGCTCCTATTACAAGTTCATTGAAGGAGGTAGAGTGATCCCACAGAAATTTGTAGTCCCTCTCTTCTAAGAGCTTGAAGCAGAGAGAGGAAGGACACATAGATGGATGTAGATTACCAAATCTAAGAAAGTGGAAGATGTGGGCCTTATGGAAGAAACACTCATAGAAATGGGCAAGAAGTTGAGTGATGTGAGGGATAAAGAATACAACATGAGAACACAACTATAGGCAGAAAATAAATGTTTGAGGTAGAAATTACAAGCGTAGGAGACTCAAGTGGCCACAATGGCAAGCCTCTCCATGGAGGCACTTCAATGTAGACTGCCATCCAAATCCTATGCACTTTTCTTAAAATACCAATGGATGCAGTTCCATATCAAGACACTAGCAGAGCATGGGTCCATGCCATTCCAAGACTATAAACAATTCATTGAGTTGAGTGACAAAAGTGGCATGGAAGACAGAGCCAAATTAGTTTATTTCGACCTACACAACTTTGCCCTAACTGACATGAATGTTTGGGACCCCAATGCAAAATTGGGAGACTTATAGTTTATGACCCTTACATCATGGATAAGGCATGAGGAAGCCAGGGTTGAGAAGGTGAAAAAAGTATTGGCAAAGGAAGAAAAGGAAGCCCTCTACATGAGGGGAGAGCAGATAAGTTCCATGGTTGTAATAAACAATCACAACATCATTTCCAATGATCCTAAGATGGCACCTAGATACCTTTCCACCCAAGAAAAATCCATTTATCACTTTGAGGACACTCTCAAGATGTTGGAGATAAAGAGCCAACAAGCATGTCAAAGAAGGTGGAACACCCTGCCACACAGTCTCCATATCAGACATACTCCTGAGAGATTGAAAAATGCATTCGCCAGAACCCCTTTGTACAAGAGGGCCATGCAAAGATTGAAAATAAATTGGATCAAAATGTATCTTAGTCCACCTTTTTTGTTGGGTCTACACTAAGGAAGGAAAGAAGAAGAGGAAAGGAAGCAATGGGAAGAGATAGAGAAACATTTAAGCTTCTACCCTCAAGAAGAGACACCATCTATAGAAGCTTGGGATGTCAAAGAGGCCACTAGAGCCATGAAGGACATGGATATAGATGACTAGGTTGCTCAGAGGATGATCAACAATTTCAATAGGGGGGTGATGATGAGGCTCATAAATAGGTAAACTATAAGGGTCACAATGCCATTATCGAGCTTATTAAATTGTTTTTTCTCCATTTATCCACATATTTTGTTATATTATGCTTAATGTGAGGAGTAAAGATGTGTTACTATGTCATTTATCCTAATGTGTGTTAAATGTAGTAATTGGAGCAAGTTTGATTTGATTTGGGTTTAGGAACTCAGAGTAGAGTGGCAAGAGAGATTCTAGGAGGTGATCTCCCTCCTTAACTCCTCAAATCAATCGAAGATTTCCCACTCTATCTCATCATCTCGAGTTCATTAGTATCCAAGCAGGCTGAGTTCACTAGAAGTCAAGGCAGTACAAGTGAAGGAAGAGTAGGCCCACCTATACTCGAGTTAGGGAGCCAAGTATCCCTATTTTCTAGGGAATTGTTGGTAGCTCCATTTTTTAATAAATAATCAAGCTAGGGGACTCATTAGGATTCAAAGTTTTATTGTAGCCAAGAGGCCATTAAGATGAAGCACATTTGACTATTATTGTTATGATGCATTTGACTATTTTTATTGATAATGAGAAATTTTGTTTTGATCCAACACTAAGTTGACTCAGAGGGCTGAAGCTCTTGGGTTAGGGCCCAACCCTAGCCTCAAAATTTCCTCTCCTATATTTGTATTCTTATGTTAGAATGTTGATTAACTTCTGAAGTTTATTTATGTTTCTTTTTATCTTAAAAAGTTGATTAAGTTGTTGCTTATCCATGCATACATTAGCTTGAAGATTAGATTAGTGTTGCAGTCCAATGAAGGAAAATAAATCAAAAATATTGTGACAATGACCCCTAACTCATCTCCCTCATAGGATCATGATTAAAGGACCCCACTTTCACAGCCAAAAAATAGAGTTTGTCTTTTGTTCATTGCATAGATTAAGTTTCATTTTTAATTAGATAGTTGTTTATGATTTCTTGGAAATATCTACAATTTTTAGTCTACTTATTAATATTTTTGTAGCTTAGGAAGTAATCCATTTCATATATCTAGTCCTTAGCAATCGTTAGATCATATTTTCCCAAATTCAACTCATCTTTTCCACATTAACATGTAATGATTTGTAAATGAAAATAGAATCATGTTTGATTCCAGGGTTGTTGATATGCAGGAAGGTACTCCTCCAACCAACTCCATATAGGGCTTATCCACCTTCTATTGATGCATGCCAACCCATATTCTAAACCTCTGTCTTTCAGTCACCTTGAGCAAGTTGTCCTCGTCAAACCTGGCCTTCTTGGAATGTTGGGCTTGGACAAGGGTGATGGCCACTTTCCCCACATTTTCACCACTATCATACACCCTTCCAACACTTCATCTCACCATTATTTCACTCCATAACCTCTCAACCAAGTTCTTGTAGCAATTTAGGGTATCCTGTAGCAGTTCAAGGTATCATGTAGCAGTTCAGGACATCATGTAACAGTTTCCTGTAGAAAACCTATAACAACCTGTTTTGACCATGTTTTGACCTGAAATGATAGCATAACCTAGTGTAGGAGTAGGTTAACCCCTTAGCTTGGACTCCATTAATAAAAGTGCTAGCTAGACCAGTCCTTTCACTCTTTTTCCCCCTACAAGATCAAATAGCATTAGCTTTTATATTTCTGCATTTAGCAATTAGAACATTTATCTATTCTGCAATTGTAAATGAGATATTTAATGCATGCATGTTTGAATTCTGAAATGATATAATAACCTTCTATTTCAAGAAACCATGGTATCCAAATGATCAAGTGCAATATTAACATAGTTTCCTTTATGCACTACACTAGAACTAGCCTTTACATTCTGCTTTTAGTAGTCATACTCCTTTTAGTTCAATAGAGAAACGGTATGGAACCCTAATGGTCAAGTGCCCCAATTGAGAAGTGATAGGTGTAGAATGATGCATCTATTGTGTATATGGCACTGTCACCTCCAAGTTTGTACAAAACCCTGGGTTGATAAAGTAACGATGATAGTCTTGGGAGTTGCAACATTCTTGTTGTAGTACTAAGGCTCATCACATGGATATTGATTGATCCAGTTTTCAGGCCTATTAACTAGATGTGAAATAATGGCCTGTAACAGATTGCCCCCTAAAGTACAAAGTCAGAAGATGACAGAAGTGTTTTACCTTGTGACAAGTCTGGATAAAGAAAAACTAGTTGAGATCATCATCTATTACAAAACATTTTCATCATGATATCACTGCTAAGGGAGGCATATCCATGCTCAACACATAAGCTAGCATTACATGTACAATCATCAAGAATTCATGTCCATTGATGATAGAGAGTGGACCCATGCTTGGATGATTGTTTGTATGAACATAGCCATCATACTTTGTAATCATGTAATAACCTTGAAATCACATACTGAATGGATGAAACTAAATTTTGGGTTTTCTATCTCATTCACTCGATTGTTCGATGTACAAGCCTAACCATGTGAATAAATGACTTGAATTCGAACATGTTAGAGAACATTTAATTATCGACCAATGATGTAAGCCATTAACAGATGCGAGAGAAGCCACCAATGACGTTAATGGTTCTCAAGGTACATTTGTACAATCTATGTGGTGTGAATGAATGAGTTGAAGTCAAACACCACATAGAATCTTTCGGTCGAAGGCCAATTATGAAAACTTGTTGCCAAGGGAGAGGAAACTTGTCATGTATGTATGCAAGCCCCAAGGTACTGAAGGGATTTTCTAGGTCAACTTCCTCGGTAATGATCTGGTGTGGACATGAAGCTACATTTTGCATGAGGGCCTTGAGGTATCCCCTATCAATGACATGAAACAGGCATCAAGATTTGAGAGAAAATGATGTTGATGTGGAACTGGTTCAGGAATAGCAAACATGAAATGAAGGCTTAAGAGTATCATAGAAGATATCAACTAAAAGACTTTTCTTGAACATATTGGTGACATTTAAAATTTTCCCTATCATCTTGTATTAATGAATATGACAAGTCCAAGAATTCGTAGAGATGTGAATAGATTACAAGACAAAGAAGCGAGAGGACACGCCTTGTCAGTGACAAGATTTGAGGACAAAGCTTTCTAAAGAGGAAGGAAATATTATGAATATAATCTATATAAAAATAATAAATATAAATAAATAATAATCATAATAATAGTTATTTAATGAAGAGGCATGTCCCCAAGGACATAACTATTCATTAAAGGGCACCTACTTAGGTATATAAGCAGGCCCTAATTTGTAACAATAACATATCTCACATCAATTCTTATATGCATTATTCAATATATATACATTTTTATCCTCAATGGATGTCTTCGTGTACCAATTATTCTAAATATTAGTGCATAATATGAACTTTGTTCATAATAGTTCTCTCATGGGTGCAATAATTGCATATAAACACATGTGAAAACTAGCATGGTGAGCATTGGAACTACATGAAAAACACCTTGTAGCGGAGGTTTTTGTGAAGGATTTTAGTGTTACATGATTGGCCAAAATTTTCAAACAAACCTCTGTGGAAACCTTTGTTATTCATAGTGAATGATTTTGCGGTGGTTTAAATGAATGTTTTTTATAACTAAAAAAATTTGAGTAGGTAGAGGTTTTTTCAAAGGTTCTTTTCATGTGCTTGCAATATTTCTCAGTGCACTAGTGTATAAAATACTTAAAGGAACCAAAAAATACATAAATTTTCAAGGCACCAATGCTATTTCATAAATTATGTATTACTGTGTATTATTAAAAGCATTAGGCCATACACAAAATTAAATTGTAACACTCCCTAATTTTGAATTCCTCAAATCACAATAGAAAATATGTCATTGCTTAACATGTGGACCACATGGTGCCCATTTCACCTCAATGCAATCCTATCCAGTCAATTTGGTGGGTCCAGAAATCAAGCCCATGTCACACAACCATGGTTATCATAGTTGGAGAAAACCATCATCAAGTAAGATGGTAGCGGTGGGCAGTAGGTGGTAATGAAGCAACATGGGTCCACCTTGTAACTTTGACAAGGTTGATTACTTGTTCACTAATATAGGATGCATTGTACCATAAATTTAATGAAAAATAGTAAGTGGTATGTGGTAAGCTAGGTTTCGCCCTCACGGTTACCTCCAAACCCCACCACCAATATCTCTCCCACTTAAAATGAGTTTTATCACTACTGCATGTTGTATCGAATGGCATAAATATATAACACCAAAGACATATATGAGGTAATGTCTACAAACAGTGATGCAGGAGCATTCCACTTCCAAGTCAAAATTTCATTTTGACGAGTCCTAGGGGTTTTCATTTACCAAGGGAGTTAGTTATCTAATTGAATGTAATTATTTAATTATTGTATTTCCTATATTTTTAGATGTATTTAGAAATAAAATTGTAATCAAATATATTCTTTGGTAGAAGTGTCAAAAATATTGAGAGAAATAGAGAGATTTAGGGATTAGTTAGATATTTTGAGGAAAATATGGATCTAAAGGATCTAGTTTAGGTGAGGGAATAGTGGATCTAAACCATAATTTTGTCCTGGACCCTTTTTATTTAAATATGTAATTTAAATAGGAGAGAAAGTAAATAGGCTTGAGGAAGCCAAGTGTTTTTTATAAGGCAAAGAGGGCTTTGTTGTAAATTTGGGTGAGGAGCCTTTGTAACCTATTGTATATAATAAAGTACTTTGTTTGATTGTATGAATTGGTAGAGAAATTATTTTCCTGTAATATAATCCTACCATTGTATGCAACATAACTTATGTATCATATTAGATTTATCTTGATGTGGATGTGGCAAATTTTATTCGACTAAGCTCAAGAGGGATTGGTGTAAGTATCAGAGTTGCTCAACAAGAGTGTGAGAAATCTTGAATTTGGAGGAAGGAAAGGAAGTCCACAGACGAGCAAGATGAATACATGTATATATATTTGTTGTTGGATTGTTGGAGGAGCATAGTTCAACACAAAGGAAGGAGGATCTACAGAACGTCGTGATCACAAAACCAAGACTACAAAGTGAGATCGCAAATATTTGATTAAAGAGAAATACACAATAAGAGGGCACAAAATATTAGAAGGAAGGTGTCATATTAAAAGTGTAGAGGACAAAGACAAAGGCACGATGGAGGGAGACAAATTATTGGCCAATTTGATCTAGAGAAAGGGTATAAAAATGGAAATGACATGGAGAAACACTTAGTTTCTTTTAAAGCGACAAGAGTCTGTATTAATAGAAATAGGAGAGAGTTTAGAACCATAATTAGTAGTTGACTTTGTATATGTATCACCAAGTTGACCTTTCCTTCCTTGCCACAAAGCACACCTCAATATCAACCCTAATGGATGAATAGGATGACTCCTTTAGGTTCACGGTAGCAGCATAAGGGAACAACCAATCTCCAAAAGCCAACCTCGATGCTATGGATGGTAGTAAATTCATAGGAGAAGAGTTGTAGTTTAGGATTTACCATTATGGGCTTGAGATTCACGTATGATGGGAGGATGAGCTCATGATATAAGAGGTGACGTCTCCAATATAGGATCCAATAGGATTTGAGATCCTTATCCATGGTAAATAGTTAAAACAACCTTGGAAGATTTTGGAAGAGGAAGCTTCGGAATAATTTTTTATTTTCCCAAAATTCTAGAATAATCACACCTGTAGAAGGAGAAACAGGTGATTACCAGCACAGGTGAACAAGGATACAACTAGCATTTAACGCAGGTCGATAAGGAGGCAAGGTGCATTGGAGATAAAAACACTGATTTTGAGCAGTTTGTCTCAGAAACTCAAAGACTTTTTAGAGAGTTCATGCTTAGGGATTTGTGAAGGAATGGTGATAACATGTTCATGGATATTGATTGATCTGGTTTTTAGGCCTATTGACTAGATGTGACAAAATGGCTTATAATAGATTCCCCCCTAAATTAAAAAGTCAACAGCTATAGTTGATGACAGATTTGCTTTACCTTGTGACAAGTCTGGATCAAGAACAACTAGTTGAGATCATCATTTTTTACAATACATTTTCATCATGTCATATCCCTGCTAAGGGGGGCATACTCATGTTGAGCACATAAGCTAAAATTACATGTACAATGATCAGGAATTCATGTCCACTAATGGAAGATAGTGGACCCATGCTTGGATGACATTCTATATGAGCATAGCCATCATACTTTGTAATCTTGAAATCACAGCTCGGATGGACGAAACTATATCTACGGTCTTTTATCTTATTCACTCGATTGTTTGATGTATGAGTCTAACCATGTGAATAAATGAGTTGAAGTTGAACATGTTAGACACCATCTGATTACCGACTAATGATGTAAGTCATTAATATACATGAGAGAAACCACCAATGACTTTAATGGATCTCTAGGTAATTTAGTACAATCTATGTGGTGTGAATGAATGAGATGAATTCGAACAACACACAAAATTTTTAGGTCGAAGGCCAATGATGAAAACCTATCACCAAGAGAGAGTAAAATTGCCATTGATGTATGCAATCCCCAAGGTAACAAAGGGATTTTCTATGTCAAATTCATGGCTAATGAACTTATATCGACATGAAGCGACCCATTGCAAGAGGGCCTTGATGTATCCCCCATTAATGACACGAATTGAGTATCAATATTTCAAACAGAATGATGTTGATGTGGAACCAATTCAAGAATGGAAGACATGAAATGTATGCTTAAGTGTATCGTAGCTGATATCAACTGAAAGACTTCTCTTGAATATACCAACAACACTTTATGGAGTTGGCAGCATTGACTCAAAACCGAATGCGAAGGCTTTTAATATGGTGTGATGAAACAAAGAGGCAAGTAGATTTTTCCAACCCAGCTGTCATGGAGATGAGGTGAAAGAGTGTCATGTTCAAGAGAGACTCACTATCATTAATAGGTCAAGTACCGTATTTTACCAATTTTCCAAACTATTTTTGATCAGTACCTCTTTATTTTTGACAATATTGAGGAGGATAACATATGCTTGATCTGTAAGTTCATCCTTCGGATGAATCCCTCTATGTATTTTTAAAGAACCATGAGGAGTGGCTCAATCCCGTCATGTTCGACGATTCCAAATTTGTTTGATGCTTTTGTGAGCCCAGTGGAGGTTTAACTTGACTTATTTTCATGTTTAGAGTGTTTGAAAAAGAGGGAAAAAAAATCTCCAAAGGTTCCTTTTCATAAAATTGGCTCTTGAGTCTGAAAAGGCGGAAAATGATACTTAGGAGAACCTCTTAGCCATGTTCGACTAAAGTATTCCTTTTTTGTAAATAGCCTATCTCAGTCCATAAAATGGTTAAATTTATATTGATTAGACATCTTTTCATTTACTTTAATAAGTTCAAAAAGGTAAGTGCTTGCTAACATTTTCATGTTTAGGGAGTCTAAAAAGAGCTCTTCTCTTGGAGAACGGGTGGTATAAAGGGTAGAAATTTGTTCCAGTCATTATGGAACTACTCAAAACACATAGAGATTAGAGGTTGTATAATAACACCACTCATCGCAGCGGTTCCTCGGGAAAGGATAAAACAACAAGTGAGAGTGTATGATCGGCCAAGTAAATTGTGATGATGGATTGAGAAAACCAATGCTCATCTGGCAGAAATGAGTTGATAAAAATGGCAATCATGAAGGATAGTATGAGAATGGTTTCATTTTTACACAAGCTTGAAACATGTGGAAACTATGCTTGAGGATACTTGAAATTGGTATCATTTTTTCACAAGCTTGAAACATGAGAAAAACTATGCTTGAGAGTGGTTTCATTTTTACACAAGCTTCAAATAGAGAAACTATGCTTGAAGTAAGTTTTATTTCCGCCAGCATAATGACTCAATTTTGGGCACATATGCCCCAAGCTTCATTTCATTCATTTCATTTATGAGATTAAGTGAAAGACTCAACTGGGAATTTATGAGAACTAATCAAAGACTCGAACTGGAAGGGGATCTATTTCAGTTTTTAATGAGCTTGACACAAGAAAAGAACTATTCTCATGAGACCTTGTTTCATTTTTTAACGAGCTTAACACAAGAAAAAGGAACTCTGCTCAAGGAATCTTGTTCATTTTTTTATGATCTTGACACAAGAAAAGGAAATCTACTACAAGAACCTTGTTTCATGTTTTGAGTTGCTTGACACAAGAAAAGGAACTTTGCTCCGATTCTTATCCATGGTAAATAGTTAAAACAACCTTGGAAGCTTCTAGAAGAGAAAGCTCCGGAATATTTTATAATTTTCCTGAATTTCTAGCATCGGCTCACCTGTAGAAGGGAGAAACAGGTGTTGACTAATGCAGGTGAACAAGGATGCAACCAACATTTAACGTAGGTGGCTAAGGATGCAAGGTGCGTTGGGGTTAAAAACACTGATTTAGAGCAATTTGTCCCAGAAACTCATACCTTTCGGAGAGATAATGGTTAGGGATTTGTGAAGGGATGATGAAAACGTGTTCCTGGATATTGACTGATCTGATTTTTAGGCCTATTGACCATATGTGAAAAAATTACCTGGAACAAGTAGGGTAGCCCAGATCGCCAACTTTTGGGAGTTGCAACCACAATCCCTGAAGCTACAAATGCTTAGTTTATATAGAGCACCCAATGCAGGAACATGTTGTTTTACATAAATATAATCTCTCATAAACTTTTTGGGTTTGAGTATGTATTAATAGACACATAGTATCGCTTCAACATGAATATAACCATGGATAGCACGATTCAGATAGACTTTGGATTCTTGAATACATAAAATATTATTATTCCAAACATGAACACAACAATGGGCCTAGTTGCTCAGCCATTCATTTATGTTTATAAACACATAAAATATTGCATCATTCACATATGACAAGAATCAACACAATTCATACATATAACAAACCATGACTCTTTAGGTCAACATTTCATCATGGTCATATCGATGAGCTTCATAGTTCAGGAAATCATTCATATACATAATACACAAAATATTGCAATTATTAAGAATGTAATATAATTTATCACAGTCCACAAGGAATTCACATGAGCAATGTACACTAATCTATTTGATTAAAGGTGGCTATAAATTGAAGAAGGGACTTTAACTCTCCACCAACCATAGGCCAATAACATAGTAATCTTTTTTTTGTAGTTGACCACCCCCCGAGCCAGATACAAATTCAAATGGGATGTGCATCCAAGGACATTCACACCCAAGGCTTAATCATACAACCAGGAGAAGGAGTCCAATGTCCAGGTGGTTTCACAACCCCAAGGAAAGCACCACAACAACCCACTTGTTCTCTGCTTCAAACACAAGGATTCACCCAAGAAAAAATTATGTTTATCTCAGTTCCAAGAGATATGTTATGTGGAATTTTGCATCTAAGTATAAATACAATTTCCCTAGGTGGGTAGCTACACCTAGAACAATAGATTTAAAGAGTTTAACCTTTTCCTATAGAAGATAAATAAGACAAGTGACCTACTTGTTATCTTTCGCTTCCCTTTGTCTCCTTTGAATAGCTCTCATCGCTCCTTCTCGATCTGAATCTGCTCGATAAGTACCTGCAATCATAAACAGAGGACAAAAACCAATCAAATTAAGAGATCTATCAACTATAAGCAAATGGAATCGAAATCCTTTACACATATAATCATCATATATAAATACAAGAATATGGGAAAAGGTGTAAATAGCTTTATTAAGTAGAAGGAAGAGTTACAACCAAGAAGTCTGATCCCATGTCACTCATCCAACTTGAGTTCCATCCTTCATCACACCAAAGGCACAACACTCTGACAACATAACAATACTTGCTTACAATCTCAAACCACACACCAACAGTATCTCCTTACAAATTCTCAAAGTCTAGCCCCTGATCACTATGATGAGTGCTCAATTTATAGGGAAATGGAGTTGGTTTTGTCATAAATTGGGCATTGAATGGCTTTCCAATTTGGGAGTTAGTTTCCATGGAGGAAGGGATGAGAGAATAAGACATTATTTGATTCATTCCCTATCCAATTTCGAGCTCATAGGAGAGGATAAGAGGTGGGAATCTTCTAGAATGGTCTAGAATGGAGGAATATTCCCAAAACCCTATGAAGATTTCGCTCAATCTCTCCCAGCGCAGGTCAAAGTGGGCCTAGGTGCTCTGTAGAGAAGGCTTGAATGGGCCTAAGTGCTTTGAAGCACACTTACCCCTGACCAAGGCTATGCTGGTCCCTCAGGGAGTCATTTCAGGATGTCTTCAGGCTAGGAAACTCTCAAGAATGATAGCATTCAATGTGATGACTTTCTGAGGGCATGTAGCAACTAAATTAGGGTTTGATGAGCCCTAAAATTACTGCTCTAAATGATGGGAGTGATGTGCCCAAATATACCTATAATTGTTTCCCCCTAAAGCATGAAGTCAAAAATAATAATGTCGAGTGATATGCTTTACGATGTGATGAGAAGGTTCTAAAACAGATGGTAACCTACATCAAATACAATACATAATATCATGATATTTTAGATTTTTTCATGAATCGGTGATGGAAGGCATAGCCATGCTTAGCATATAAACTTTCATTACATGTACATAGATAGCCATCTACAGATATAGACCCATGATGGGATGACCATCTGTGTAAAGCCATCGTATAGATGATTTAGTACTCACTTAAAATCGCAGCGTAGATGGATGAAACTAGATCTGGGGTATTCTGTCTCATCCAATCATTTGCTCAAGTACGATTCTAGCTATGTGAATATATGATCTGAAGTCAAACATGGGAAGGCACCATCTAATTACCAGCCAATGATGTAAGCTATTAACAGACGCGAGAGAAATCACCGATAATGATAATGATCCTCAAAGTAATGTAATACATTATGCATGGTGTGAATGGATGTTTTGATGTCAAACACCATACAAATTATTTCGATTGAAGGCCAATGATGTCAACCTATCATTGGAAGTGAGAAGCTTTCCATTGATGTATGCAAGCCCCAAGGTACTGAAAGGGTGTTTCTAAGTCAACTTCTTGGATAATGTGTTGATGTCGATAAGAAGCGACTCGTTGTAGGAGAGCCTTGATGTATCCCACATCAATGACACAAAACGAGTGTAATGATTTTTGGAGACAGAATATGACTGACGACACAAGGTTCAGGAATGGAGGTCATGAAAATGAAAGTTTATGAGTATTGCAAAGGATGAATTTTAACTGAGTGAATTCTCTTGAACATGTCAGTGACACTTAATGAATTGGCAACATTGACCCAAAACCAAAGTAATGGATGGTATGATAGACCATTGGTATGATAACCATCAAGTAGATAACCCAACCCAAATAGTCACAAAGATGCAGTGAAAGTGTCATGTTCAAGAGCACCCTGTTGCCATAAAGCCGTTTACCCCTTTTCCCATTTTCCCCGGTAATTGTTGACCAGTACCTCTTTATTTTTTATCAAGCTTAAGGAGGATAACATATGCTTGTTGTATAATTCTACCCTTCGGGTGAATCGATTGCTATGTCATGTTTTAATGAGTCTAGTGAAGGTGAAATTCGGTCTTGTCATGATGGACAAGTTTCTTGCTATTTTATGTTTTAACGACAATGATAACTCGGTCCTTTTCATGTTTAGAGAGTTTGAAAAGGCACAAAAAGAAAACTCCACAAGTTCTTTTTCATAGAATTGTCTCTCAAGTCCAAAAAAGTGTAAAATAATATGAGAGAGAACCTATTGATAATGTTTGATCAACGTATTCCTTTTTCGTAAGTAATCTATCTAAGTTCGGAAAAGGGTTAAACTTATATTGAGTAGATGTCCTTTATGATCCATTAACGAGCTGAAAAGGACAAGCGCTTGTCAATATTTTCATATTTCAAGATTCTGAAAAGAGCTTAAAGAGGACTCCAATGGGGTTCCTTTTCCAATGTTTAACAAAGCTCGAAAAAGAGATAAAAGTATGCTTTGTGCTCAAAGTACAATTTGCGATCATGCACGTCAAATTCAGTAGGTTAGCTGTAAATCTATTCAAAGCAACACCAAATGGATAAAACATATTTATTTCATTGGTAAAAATAGGTAAATACTAAATTTTATTCATCTAATGATCATGAAATAAACATAAAACAAGAACCTACCATGTCATTTTCACCATTTCATAGTTACCATTCAGTTTGTGCTCTGAACCAATTTTTACCTCGAACTTTAGTAGCTGATTGCGAGAGATTCTGTGGATCATTTCTCATGTCGTCCAAACCAAGTATAAGATCTACCCATTATTTTTATTTTCATGTCATTCTTTTGTAGTTTCAGGCAAATGTTTTTGGTTTTTTAGGGCCCCTAGGGTTAGTATATTTTGCCCTAGGATCAACGCAGCCTTCAACAACGAAAATTGAGCTAGGTGAGTTTCACAAATTTGTTTCACCTATTTGGTCCAAAATTTCTCTAATTTTTTGCATGAATGGATCCTAACTAAGCTTATGGTTTTATTTCAAACTTTCATCGGATCAGAATTTCTATTACTTGGCGAGAAAGAGAGCATGAAGAACAAGACATGGTTGCCTTAAATGATCCAGGTACTGTTGAGGCCCTTAGAAACTGTGGGTTGCTCAAATACTTTAGGTTGTTTAGGATGAGGCAACAATTAGAACTATTGCAGTTCTTAGTTCATGCATGGGATCCAACAGATCAGGCTTTTCACATAAGGGACATGGTGGTCCCTATTATGATCGATGATGTTTACTTTCTTACTGGGTTTTCGAGACATGGTGCCCCCATTTCTCTTTCAAAATTTGCCCGTGGGGGTGAATCGGTGAGGGACTATATTCGATAGTTTTGTTGGCTAAGTACATAGCCTAGAAAGGATGGGAAAATAAACATCAGGGATGTGGGTGATTTTCCTTTGAGAATAATCCTTTTCAATATTGCAAAGTTGGCAGGCAGTGTGATACTCCATTTGGTGAACAGATCAACATGTAGTATGCACTTGAGTGTCTTGAGCCAGCTGTATTCAACTGGTGTGAGGCCGTACTTTCTTCACTTAAAGAGAATCTGACAAAGGTAAAGAGCGGTAAGACAAAGAATTTTAGCTATGGATCACTCTTAATCTCTTTTACCTTAGAGAGAATTCCATTGATGCAACCTCAGCATGTAACACTGGGTGTAGCTGGTCCTAGAGATCCACGGTTGTAGAGGTGGGTCGAATTGATGGCTAGACATGTTGGACAGTCATCAATCACATTTTCTATTGCATTCTTATGTTGGTTAGATCGACAACACATTGTCATCAAGGAGCATCCATACACAGGGATGGATTTTCGTGGAGATCCAAAGTTGAGTTTACCAGTGGGCGCTCAATGGGGTGTTATAGGTAAATTGTTTTTGACAAAATGTTTTTTATTTTTAAGTTTCTACATGTTTTGTGTTTTTTATGTTTCCAAGACTAAACTAAAATCGTTTTTATGCATACAAATGTTGGTAATGTTCGACCTATGGGACATCAATAGGAGGCAGGTGGACCAGCACAGAGAAATGTCAGGAGGGAAGTTCTCCAGGATTTCGATTTGACCGAGACACTAGCAGAGTTGCAAGATCATGTAGAGGGGTTAACCCGCGGTATTCTAGATATCCATATCGAGGAGTTACCTATGAGGCTACAACACCATACTATTGGTGTTCCTAGCCATTGGATGAGGCTATTGCGCATGATAGCTTAGGCTGTGACCTATTATCATGAGCATCACTAGGTCTACTTAGGATGATTTTTGTATGCATTTTGAGTTTTTAGGTCAGATGACCAAACATGTCTTGGACACAAATTTTGTAAAAAATTTAAAAAATCTATCTATTTTTTACTTTCAGAGTTTTTATGTATGGTTATGTGCAATCTGATTCAACTAATGATGTGAATTGAAAATTTACTTTTACATGTGTCACAAATGTCTGTTTAACACATAGTTCGCTAATGAATCAATTAATGTGTTAAATTTTTTGGAAATATGTTGATATTGAATGTACTCAAAATGTCTTTCCAAAATACAAACTCTAAGGAACATACGAAGAATAATTGGGTTTCAGACAGTATAAACACTTGCAGTTGTAGTACGACGAGTTGTGAGTCTAGCCTAATGATCATTCGGCAAATGCCAAGTGAAATGGAATCAGAGAAAAGTTCAATCAATGTGTTATACTCGACGATATTGTTCATAGAATGACTAGTACAAATCCCCTGAAAACTCACTAACTCACCACTTGGAGCGAAAATGACCCATGTTGCAGAAGATAGGTTTTGTGTACTACGACTAGCACCATTGTCATAACCAACAAACGGTTCCAAAGGTTCTGACATCTGCAACAAATTCAAAGCGAATTACTTAACAACATAAAAAACTCTAAAAGACACATTGACACACACACATGAAATTAAAGCATATATATAGTGATTTTACTACACTCAATTAAGCATAGTAATGTTTGAGATACATCCTATTTCGGGGCTATGACAATGGAATTCCATCATAATCCACCAACTCGTAGGCACATTTTTCCATAACACACTTGACAATGTAAGGGCCCATCCATAGTGGTTTAAATTTTCCTGCTCCTATTTTATCATCTTCCTGATCATAAAGCAAGACTAGGTCTCCTTCTGAGAAGATGCGAGGCTTCACATTTCGGTCGTATTACGCCTTGATTCGTTTCTTATGTGCTCCGTTAGCCGATGTAGCTTCACGACGGGTTTCATCCAGATGGATGAGTTCTAAGAAATGTGCTTCTTCATCAGAACTGTCGAGTAATAGGTCAATTGCAAGTTTAAGAGATGAAATTTCACATTGTATTGGTAAGTTTGCCTCCAGAACATACACCAATTGAAAAGGTGTGAATCCAGTTGCATTCCTTACCGAGGTTTGGTATGCCCATAAAGCAGAGTACAGGATTAAATGCTAGTTTTGTTTATGAACCCCTATCCTTCATTGAAGCATTTGCTTCAGGAATTTGATGACGGCCTCAACTTGTCCATTAGCTTGCAGATAATAAGGGGTAGAACTATCATGTGAAAGTCCTAAATTGGCAGTTAACTCAGTCATCATGTGATTGGGAAAATGTGACCCATGATCTGCAACTATAGCCTGTGGTACACCAAACCAGGCAACCACATGGTTGAAAAATAAAAGTGCAGCCATCTCACCACTGTTGTTTAATGTAGGTATTGCCTCAGCCCATTTTGTGAAATAGTCAATGGAGACTATAATGTACCCATGCCCCCTGGCCAAGTTAGAGTTGCATGTCATGAAGTCAATGCCCCATTTGGCAAATGATCCAACAACGATGACAGGATGCAATGGTGCAGGTGGTAATCTAGCTTTACGGTCATAGATCTGGCATGCATGACAACTTCTGATGTCAATAATGTAATCTTTGAATATGGTAGGCCAGAAGTAACCAGCACAAAGAATCCTCTGTGCGATAGCACAACCAGATAAGTGTCCACCACAAGCACTTGAATTGCAATCATTCAAAACTTTCTCGGCTTCCTCATGTGTGAGGCACCTCCATAAAATCGTATTGATACCTCGACGGAAAAGAGTGTCACCAATGATCAGATAATCTTTGGCTTGGTATCGGATAAATTTCTGTTGCGAGTGAGGTATCAGGCTGAAAGGTTGGGTCTGGTGATAAATCAGTATACCTCTATACCATGGGTCAAATGATGAAATCAGGAACAAAGACTCATCCAAAATTTATTTTTCTGATGATGAATCAATGATATACGAGGGAAGGTCACAAAGAAGCTCCACAAAAACCAGATTGTTGGCCCTCAGTTTTGGTCTATTTTTGCTTAGGGAAACCTACTTAATCCTTATATTTTCCATCTATTTTCCATCACATCCATCTCATTTTGATGTATTTTATGCATATTCAGGTGTTTAATTTTAATTTTGCAATTTCTAGAAGTTTTTATGAAAATTGAGTTTCAAGTGCAATTTTGGACTGAATCAGAAATTCCCGTAATAGCTATGTGGATGACATGTTTGCAGGACACCTGGGCTCGAGTTTGATGCATGGATGGACAGCTTGGGAACTAGGACTAAGCTAACTCCACTTGGTTCGGCCACAACAAGCTTTATTAGGCCTGGTCAAGGCTGGTCAAACATGACTAGTCACCAGAAAATCCCTGGGAAATAGGGCAGTTTTGAGATTTTATGGGATTGACCATATTTCTTGGGATGAATTGGATGAGTTCGACTTAGATAGGTGGATATGAGTATATATGAGTGTTAGAGATAATATAGATCAGTTTGTTTCATTAAACCTCTATTTAAAGCCAAGACTTTGATGGCTTTTGTAATGAATTTGTATGTAACTTTTGTATAATTGGAGTTGGAAGCTAATTTGAAGAACCTGTTTCATTTCAATTTGTTGTTCATGCTTGGTTTATTTACTAAAGTTGTTGTAGTTGAGATTTCTTCAAGTGTGCAAGGCAAGGGTG